>PVIH01017104.1:10085-43217 GCA_004025045.1 Sigmodon hispidus
CCAGAAGAAGGGAAGAGGAGGAGGAGGCGGAGGAGGAGGAGGAGGAGGAGGAGGAGGAGGAGGGGGAGGGGAGGGGGAGAGAAGGGGAGCGGGGGGGAGGGAGAGAGAGAGAGAGAGAGAGAGAGAGAGAGAGAGAGAGAGAGAGAGAGAGAGAGAGAGGAAAGAAAGGAAAGAAGGAAGGGAGAAGAAGAGAAGGGATCAGCTGCCGCGTGTATTTTTTTTTTTTTAAGAGAGCAGGTGGGCACAGATCCACACAGCCACGCCTGGGGTGCACTCTGCTGGTACCATGTTGGATCCACCACTCGCGTGTCTGGAACACAGTTAAATTCCACACTTCTATGCTAATTATAAAAGAAAGCCAGGTTTATGGAGGGGGGAGGTAATGAGCAGGGTTGCGGTGATCTCTATAAGGCTACTTCCAGCTGGCTCAGGGATGAAGATGTCTTTTGGCAGTCAGTCTGCTGGCTTTTGCAGCTCATTTTTGCATTCTGGGAGTTGAGGCCAATGGATGATAAATTTTTGTTTGTTGGAGCTCAGACAAAAATATGAATTAGTAAAAGACCTTGGGAAGTGACACATATTGTCCTTTGCTAGGTCTGGGGGGATGGGAAGAGGTTAAGATGGGTGGGTTAAGTAAGCTTTTGGTTCCTTTCCTTTGGTCCTAGGGGGTGGGGGAATCCCTTTGTTTTACCTGTATGGTCATTCTCCAGAAGAGGAGGTTGGAGGGTTTGTCTGTGGGGAAATGGAGGGGTGAAGCAAAATACCTTGGAGCCTTTTGCTTGTAATTGTTTCAGCTTCAGATCTGAAAATCAGCCTGGAATTCTCTGAGAAGCTGGAACAGAAAACTCAGAGATGGGAGATTTTATCTCTTACCCAGATGATGATGATGGAGAGGCCTGAAAAAGAGGCAAGACCCCAAAGCCACTGTAGGGCTGAACACATGGCTCCCAATGCTCACGAGAGGAATGCTTTGACACTGCCATTTTTCACATGGTAATGGTTGCTAAGTGTCATCTACCAGGCCTAGGAGATCAGACTGGTCTGTGTGTACTGCCTCTCTGCCCTTTGTGGCTTAGGATATTTTCTCATCTCTTCCATGATACTCCTTAAAAGCCAGCACTAAGACTTTTGTCTGGGGTCTGCCTGTATTAACGAGTTAAGAGAAGTTGTTTTTCTCAGTGTTCTCTGGATTTCAATTAATATATTGTAAGAGCATATTTGTGAGCCATTTAAAAACCTAATGAACTTTATTTTCTAGGTTTGGACTTCCTGGAAAGGAAGAGCTTGGAAGCAGGTGAGCAGTTGAATTTGAAACGTGGAAGTTTTAGAGTGAGAATCTGTTATGTGGCTAAAGAGTTGAGAAGACATAGTGAAGCTTTTAAGAGTAGAAAGCTGGAAGAGGAGGTTTAGAACTGAGATATGGAAAGGGAAACCTCTTTCCATCCACCCCTACACTTGCAAAGTTAGCTCCCATAAAATACTGGGGTCAGCAAGCTGTTAAGTGGCTATTTTGAGTAATCTAAGGGGTATTTAGTGCAAAAACAGATAAGCTTGATAAGGCATGAGACATAAGTGGCTTTAAGGTTCCAAGTGCACATCTTAGAGGTGAAGATGAAGAAATATTCTCTGTTATTGAGGCCCAGAAAGGAGGTTGAGAACTTGCTAATTCTGTCATCACTCAGCTAGCACTCCCAGAGGACAGCATGACTACCACCTAAGAAACCCATTGGCATTCAGAGTAGCCAGCTTGGACAATGCCCAAATTTATGCCCACAATCTCTAAGCACTCATCAGTATGCAGGAATGGGCTCCAGAGCTAACCAGAACTAACCAACACTAGCACTGCAAAAAAACCCCTGCCAGCCATACAGTGTATGTCCACATGCTACCATGAGCACAGGCTATACATCCAGAGCACCTCTGCAGACAAGTAACAGGGAAGGCCAGAAATGAGTGTTGGGTAAGAGGGGGAAGCCATGACCATTGGAGATCATGAATAAGTGTGGCCCTCCAAGAAACCAGAGTCTTACTGGAGAACCAGAGACTGTAGTTCATGTTTCTGCTGACTGTAAAATAGAAAATTTACCAAGTGAAGCTGATGGTGTTTGAATGTGCTGCGTCAGGACAAATGGAAGGCAGCCTGACTTGTCAGTTACCCAATCAGGTTCTCCTAGCTTATGTGCACCTAGGCTTAGGAAGAGGGCCTCCCGAGGATTTTGGCACCAAAATGTTAGCTTTTTGCACGTGAGAGAAACACACACATTCACTGCCAGCTGCCACGCAGAGTTTATTTTAGGGAGTTTGGATACCTGGAGAAGGAAGAGAGCAAGAGGGGGGGAGAGGAGAAAAGAAGGAAGGGGGGAGAAGAAAGAGGGGATGAGCTGCCATGTGTTTATTTATTTATTTTTATTAATAAAATAAAATATTTAAATAGCCTTGGTTTTTCCTACATATGTATCTGTGAAGGGTATTGGATCCCCTGGAACTGGAACTACAGACAGTGGTGAGCTGCCATGAGGGTGCTGGGAATTGAACACTGGTCCTCTGTTGTTTCTTTTTAAGAGAGCCTGTGGGCACATATCCATACAGCCATGCTTGGGGGCATACTCTGCATGTGCCATGCTGGTCCACCACAGGGCATTTCTGGAACACACAATAGGTTCATGTGCAACTAAACATTTTTGCATCATTTCTATGCTAGGATTCTCAATTACTTCTATACAATCATGAAAATTGGAGGAAAAAATCATGGGGAAGTAGAGTTAGCACAAACAAATGTGATAGTGATCAGATAAGTATGTTTGTACAGATACTGATGAGCTAAGTTACTGTGCATAAGAGGATACTTTTTAATAATGTCTTTTTGAAAAGAAATGCAAAAGAATAAAATTTTAATTTGAAGGCCAACAAAAAATAAATTAAATTTCTCTGTCTCAATATGTAAACACTCTCCAGTGGGCTTTTACACAATACCCATCAACTCTGTAAAATAGATTCCAATTTACAAACCAGGAACTTTTGCCATAACAAAGACTCTATATTGTAAAAATAAGTCATATTTGAGGACATGAGAACACTTTTGCAATTTTTTCTTTAAAAAATTACAATGCTACCATTTATGACTTTCATTTTCTCCCTTCCAAGTGCCCTTATCCTAGGTTACTTTCAAATATATGGCATTTTGTTGTTGAAATATGCATATATGTAGATAGATAAATAATCAAGCACATAGATGTGATGCATATATATAAGTGATATATATATATATATATATATATATATATATATATATATATATACACATTTGTATAATGATGTTCCCAACTTGTTTGCCTTCTGGATTATTCTCTATTTTCAATTCAACTCATTTAGCCTAGCCAAGGAGCACTCTTGATCACCATGGATGATTTTTAATATTCTTAGAATCTAAATTTAGCAGAATCAGCACTGGAGTTTCTATCACCATAGCACTTAGTAAGCCCTGAATTTAGAGTAAATGTATTATTTATTTTTGATACGTCACTTCTTTCTGCTTTTCCACAGATAGTTTGCATAAGCCAAATTTATGTTTAATTTATGATTTTCTTTTGTTCTCTCAATAGTGGATGACTTGATTGAAAGCAACATTTCTGAGAAAAAAATACATTTGAAAATATGAGAAAAAGTTTATGTGTGTGTGTGTGTGTGTGTGTGTGTGTGTATGAAAGTCCCAAAGTGGTAACCACCTAGAGAACAATGACCACTAGATTCAAAAATTCTATAAATTATAAGGACATCTTGAAATTGTGCTTTTATTTTGAAGGGTTTATAAAAGAGAGAGTGGAAGGTAGGTTTTATGAAAGCATATTATATGTACATATGAAATTCTCAATCAATAAATTAAAGAAATAAATCTTATAAGAATGAATAGAGCATTAAGCCATAGAAATATAAGCAATCTGAGTAACTTAAATGTCCCCCATAAAGAGTGATATTTTTCACTGGAAGGTTATTAGGAGCAACCTTAAGATTCAAAAAAATGATATAGCTAAGGCAACTAAACCTTCTCCAAATATTGTCATACGTTCCGTGAAGATATGAAATATTTCCCAGTTGATAATCTCTGTTGTAATCATGGTTGAGAATGTAGAAAGTCTTTGAGAGTGAAACAAAATAATGTTGCTTAAGACATTAAAAATGTTTTAATGCTTATCTATATGAGAGAGATTCCCATAAAAATCACAAACTAGAAGCCATAATATATATATATTATGAATATATATAATAATATAATTATATATATATATATATATATGTATATATATACAAAGCACATGAAGATTACTGTGTGCTGGCACATACCATGAGAGAAAATAACTTCCAAAGATACCATTGTATTGGTCATTTCATCCTAGGCATAGAGTCTACACTTAATAGTCATTTATTTTTCCAATGAGATTCCATTGGAAGAAAAAACATTGTCAAGTGGTTTTCAACTGGAGCTACCTTTTGATTTAGAAACAGAAGACAGTGTTCATGTCTTCTTGTAGCTGGGGTGTCCAATCTGTTGCAGACACTATACAGGCCCTGTGATGGTTCTTATATTCTTTCTGCCCCTTTTTACAAGAAGTTCCCTCAGCCAGTAAGAGAATAATTTGATGCAGATAGTTCATTCAGAACCGAGTATTGCAAGATCTCCTACTTTTTACACATTGGTTGTGGGACTCATTATGTGTTCTCATCTGTTTCAGGAGGAAGCTTCTCTGATGATGTCTGTGTAGCTAAACTCTTTCATAGGAACCAGGATTTTTCTTTGGATCACCATCCCACAAAAAAAATGATGCTGAGATTTACTATTAGGTTTGAAACTCAACTAATAGCTTAGGTTTTATTTAACTAGCTATAATAACTCAAATCAAATTAACACACTTCTTTTAATCTACCTTCTTTTCTATGACTCAGTTACATTTATTCTGTACTTGCTGCTTCCTCTATAACTGGCTATCAATTACTCTTTTTTTACTTCCCAGAGCTCTCTCCAATCCAGAAATTCCTGCCATACCTCCTACCTAGTTTATATTAAACCAACCACAGTGGCACATCTTTATACAGTGTAAAGAAATATTCCACATCCATGAGTATAGATTTTCATTAGGAATTTCATTAGGAATCATTTTATAGCCACATACCATTAGTTTAACAGTAGTTTGTGGTTTTCTCATAGGTTCTTGACCTGTCTAGTCTGTGGTTGTTGGAAAGTCAAGCAGTATAAATATGGGTTCCATCTCATGGAATGGGCTTTAACTCAAATTAGATATAGGTTGATTACTCTCACAAACTTTGTGCCATCATTACACCAGCAAAGTTTGATGTCAGTCTGAGATGTTTAGGAATCTCCACAGGACTGCCTCAGTCACCAACACAATTGAATGTCACCCAGTACCACCATTTGTTGTACAATATTATTTTAAGATATGTTACATTTGCTTATGATGTGGAATATTTGTTTAACGATGTAAATATGTGTTACATTCTTTTATGTTGTATTTGTCTAACTCTGTGAAACTGTGTTATTTTGCCTGTCTATAACTTATGATCTAATAAAGACCTGAACAGAGAATAAATAGAAAAAGAGAACATTGACTGAAGACAAAGAAAGAGCAAGAGAACACGGAAAAGAAGATGCTAAGGATCAGCTACCCAGGCAGCCACAGAATAAGACTGAAAATATAAGATAGACAGATGCAAGAAAAGAAAACACTCAGATGCACAAAGTAGATGGGATAATTTAAAGTTAAGAAAAGCTGACAAGAAGCATGGCAAGTTAAGTCTCCATGTGTATTTATTTGGGAGTTGGGTGGCAAAACCCAAAACCCACAAAAGAGACAAAGAAAAAAAGATGGCCAGTTTGGACTTTTGTATTGTCCATTACTAGGAGTCCTCACTGGGCTCACCCTCATAGATTCCAGGAAGTTTCTACTGCAGTAGATTTCCACACAGATACCCAAATGCCTACTGATTCTAACTGGCTCTCCCTGCATTCTCTTATTCTATTCTATCCTCCCACCATCTGATCCTTCCTGCTTCTGTCCCCACCCTCCCACAGTCCACTAACAAAATCTATTCTATGCCCTCCTACACATACTCTTCTCTTTAACTAACTTCCCTGGGTCCATGAATTATAGTTTGGTTATCATTTACTTAACAGTTAATGTCTACTAATAAGTAAGTAGATAATACATTTGTCCTTCTGGGACTGGGTTACCTCACTGAGGATGATTTTTTTCTAATTTCCTACATTTGCCTGCAAATTTTATAATGCCATTATTTTTATAACCACTGAGAGATACTCCAATATGCAAAGGTACTGCATAATTTCTTTATACATTCTTCACTTGATGGATATTCAGGTCACTTTCAGTTTCTGGCTATTATTAACAAAACTGCAATGAACACAGTTGAGCAAGTGTCCTTGTAGTAGAATAGAATGTTAATTGGGTATATTTCCAAGAGTGGTATACCTGGATCTTGAGGTATATCTATTCCCAATTTTCTGAGAAACTGCCATATTGGTTTCCATAGTAGCCATACAAGTTTGTATTCTTAATTGCAATGGAATAGTGTTCCCCTTGCTCCATATCCCAACCACATGAACTGTCACTTGTGTTACTGATCTTAGTCATCCCTGCATTTGGAATCTCAAGAGTTTTGGTTTGCCTTTCCCTGATGAATAAAGATGCTAAACATTTCTTTAAGTGTTTCTTGGCCATTTGAGATTACTCTATTGAGAATTCTCTATTTAGATCTGTACCCCATTTTTAATTGGATTATTTGAATGCTAATTATTTTAGTGTCCAATTTTTGAGGTTTTTATATATTTTGAATACCATCCCTATCATGGGTGAATAGTGGGTAAATTTTTCCCATTCTATAGTCTGCTGCTTTGTCCAAGTTATGGTGTCCTTTGCCTGCATATATTATCCCAAAACTGGAAACTAGGCAATAGACAACTACATTTTTGTATTCCTTGAAAAGTCCTCACTTATTAGCACCTTGGGATATTTGTGCACCAGTACAGTCATATTATTTCTATTACTATATTTATGTACTGTATATTTGACATATATTTTAGTTTTTTACACTTCTTTTGTTTTCACTATTTAAAATTGTTGAGTTGATGTATTTCTTTTTAATTTTCTGTCACCTCTATGGAAAAATGAATTACATGAACAATTAAATTCATATGTAAAACCATACCACATGTAAAACCAAGAAAAGGGTGTGTGAAGGTACTAAAGCAAATATTTCTTAATAAAAACTCAAAGTGTATCTACAAATTCGGTATATAAAAAATATTTAAAATATGCTATAGTTCACTACTCATGAGAATAGTATGAGAAGAAATATTGATGTTTATAAATATTTGTGAAACAGTTATTACTTATTTCACCTTATAAATGGGAAAATTTTAAAGTAAAAACTAATATACAGTATTTAAGAAAGATTTTCTTCTTACATGATAATAGCTATAATTAAGAAGATATGCCATTATTCATCTTCTCAAACAAAATAACAATTAAATTTATTTACAAGTTTAGTTACAGACTACAATAAAGTAGGGATCTAGATATAATTAACAGTTATATTTTCTTCTTCATGGAGTTAGCCACTTACATACTTATTTTGTAAATTCATATTGTAGATATAATCCTGATAAGTTTTAATCCTAAAAAATTATCTTCTAAAATTTACCAAAAGCATCCTTCATTGACCTATATAAGCTTTTAAATGTCATCATCCACTACTCATTCAGAGTCATTAGTTACCATGCTTAATATTATACTGATCATATAATTATTGGTTTATTAGGAAATTACTTCTAGTGTAATTTTCATAACAAAGTAATAAGTATACTTTATTCCAGCTTAGAAATACAATGACACCATTATTGCATTCAGTTCAAATCATCAGAGTGAAAGCAGACTAACATCAGTTATCAAGGGTATTACTTTCCTCATTTAATTCCTTTCTTGTAAAGTTATTTGACATAGAGGAGAAAGAATTCAGACAGTCTATTAAAACTTACGTATTAAGTAATATTACTTGTTCAATTTCAAAAGAGTAGCTAGGTTATTTTTAAGCTCTTTGGCATAAATGAACAAAAGCAGAAAATGTTCATTGAGCAAAAGTACATTAAAATTTAATAGCATAAAATGTCAGGTTTCTTCTAACAAAATTCAAATGCTCCTAAGTTTTTAAGAACTGAAAGTACAGGGATGGTTTTGATCCAGATAATAGTTACTCAATTAGTTTGTGTTCTAATTATGGATACTGCCAAACATGAATCTTCTCCCTTCATTCACATAAATTATGAGGAATTCAATTCATCAGAAGAGTATGTGAAATCTGTGCCACCACCAGAAGTTTCCTTTTTGGTGGCCAGATTCCATCTCTTTTGTTTTTAACCTCTTCTCTTCTCTGTTTTTCATGTGCTTCCTGTAGGTCCACTAAAGACAAAAAAAAATCACATTTAAAGATGGTACAACAGTACATTAATGAATTATGGCATCATATTACTTCATAATTTACACTTCTGTTTGTTATAATTTATATTTCTTACACCAATTGATATCCAGTCATAAATTATAGCATTAATAAGTTGTTTTAAGCATTTTAGACAAAATCAGTAAACCTTTTACATCAAAAGATAATATATCCTGCTAGTTATGGGCCTATATAAACCCATATATGTATGTTTTATATACCCAATGAGAGTCCATTGAAGAAAACTAAGAAAACTAAGCCCATTTCAAGAGGCTGTCAGTTGCATGTAGTTTCTTGCTTAGGGATGGGAGCCCAAGTCTACTTCCCTTCCTCATTGCTGAAATCTTGTCTGAGTTGAAACCATTCCACTCCCATGCATAATATCACAGTTCCTGTGAGCTCATATATGTAATTTTTTGTTTAGATGGTGTGTGTGTGTGTGTGTGTGTGTGTGTGTGTGTGTGTGTGTGTTATTCTGACTTATTTGTTTAGGTTCATCTTTTTTTTACTATTATTTTTCTGTCCAGAAAACGAAAGGAAAATCATGGAGTTAGGTGGGTTTTGAGGTCAGAAAGTTCAGGGATATATTAGGACAAAAGAAACAATAATCACCAAGGAATATTTTATTTTCTTAATCTGAAAGTGTTAATATATTTTTATGTTTTGCATTGAGGTATCAAAATCTGAGTTTTTGTTTGTGCATGCTAGGCAAGCAAATCACCATTGAGCTACCCAATCATTAAAATGTATCTTAATATGAAATTTAAAAATTTAGTTCTAGTATTGTGAGTTTTTCTCAAAGTCTATTGTGCACAAAATAGTAATATAGGAAAAACAGTTTAATGTCAAGAGATAGTAGGTAAATAACTTTCTGCACAAGCAAGAGCATTCAAGGTTAGATGCCCAGAAACTCACATTTAAAGCCAGGTATGATTGTATACCTGTGACCCCAGCATAAGCATGGAGAAAGAAAATGGAATCACTAAGTTTTCCTCCATATCCAGTCTAGTTCCAAATTCAGTGAGAGACCCCATTTCATGGGAATAGACATATAATATACTCCCTTTTTCTTTTATACACATGGGCACCACATACACATACACATATACTCATACACTCATAGACACACACACATATACACACCATATACACATGAAATGAGTTCAATTTCAAATGATTGCTTTTTGTCAACATGCAAAAATAATTTCCATGCAAATTTTAGCTTTTAGATTTGATTTCCTAGAAATTATTTCATTGGGAACTGAATAACTCTGAACTGCAAGCCTAACTATATTTGTAGTAAAAATATTTTTATGCCCAGATAAAACCATCTTGCATGGGTAGCTGTTTGTCTTAAAATTGTGATTTCAAAAAGAGACTATGTAAGGTGAGAGAAAGAGACAAATGGTACATTTGTGTGAGTGTTTACTCTGACAAAAAGAAATATTTAAAATTGGAAAGATGGTAAAGAACTTGCTGTGCAAGCCTGAGGATCTACATCTGGATCCCCAACACCACACAGAAAGCCAGGCATGGTGAGAAGATGCAGGTCTGTAATACCAGCACTATGGAGAAGGAGACAAGCTGACCCCTGGGGATCATCACCAGCTTGTTTAGCTGAACTGGTGAGATTCAGATTCAGAAAAAGTTCTTGTCTCAAACACCAGGCTCCAGATAGATAGAGGAAGACATTTAGACATAAAAAGACAAACATATGCACAAATTTACATACACACAAAAATATTTACATATGGTATATATGGTTGAATATCAAAGTTCTTTAAATAGAAAGTGTTTCAGAATTTTGGAACATAGTAACATTATTTTAAGCACAATCCCTAAAATTCAAATAACAGAACTAAAACTAGGAAATTGTACTAGATATTATTAAATTACTTCTAAAACCAAAATTGTCATTATCATAGCCAGAATGAAAAGATACCATACTTAATGAGAAAAATGTATTTATAAATCATATATCTGACAAGGAGTATATGAAATATAGAAGGATTAATAGCAAAAGAAAGAAAAGAAAAATATAAAATAGGTAGTAGGTTTCAGGAGAAGTTTCATTTAAAAAAAAGATACAGAAATTACAATAGACATGGAAAAAGTCTCAACATCACTCAGAGTTAAGAATTGAAAACCACAAAGAGCTTTCCCCTCACTTCTGTTAAAAGTTGTTAGAATTGACTAAATAGTACAAGTGCTAGCAAGAACACAGAAAAAGATGATCCTAGCATGAAAAATATGTACAGATGTTATGAAAACATTATGGAGGCTATTAACACAACTAAAACTTTAATTGCAGTGTGACAAGAATTCCACCTAGTGTGTATACTACTTATCAAACAACATACTACAAAAATAAAAGAAGCCATACATCAAACTAACAACAACAACAACAAAGCATGTATAATTCAGCTCATGCCTGAATCAGGGGTGTTGAGAATTCTGGGCCAACTTAGGCTACAAAGACGTTTAGAACGAATAAAAGCCAATCACATTTGAAAATTATAATTATCATAGAAAAGATTTACATGCAGAATCTCACCTCAAAGAGCACAACAAATAAGATACTCTGAATTTAGGAGTCATCAGGGAAATGCCAGCTAAATAGCATAACATGGGTAGACATTTTTAATAATAGCAGTTTTATATATCTTAGGTTTGTTAGTAATGATATACATTAACAGAACTCTTAGCTAGTAGTGGAGGAACTATAAAATGGTATGGATATTTTAGATAAACTTTCTTACCTTTTCAAAATGCCAGACATCTTACCAAACAATCGAATTTCTAAACTTAACTATTAGGAAAAGAATCTGGTAATTTATAACCCTGTATTATTTATAATGACCAAAAATGGAAAGAAGACAAAATATTTTGAGCTTTCAATATGTGAAGAGAAATGATGAAAAAAGTAAAAGATAAAAAAAAAAATAAAAAAAGAAACCCAAGTCAGGACTTGAAGACTTGTTTGTCTAACATTACTGGTCTTTCTTTCCTGGTGACATAACACAGGTGTATTTTTAGATTGACCAAATCAGTATAAACATTCAGCATCTGTTCCTTCACACTGGGAATGTCTCCTCTGAACAGAAAATGCCTGTTCAGCTGTGCATTAACCATTTCAGAAACATTGTTCTAGAATCAGTAGCACTTTTTGTGTCATGAATGGTTTATATGTACCTAGTTGTTTAACCTCCTGATACCAACCAACAGCATAGTTCCTGGAGTCTGAATTTGGCAGTCTTCAGCCCCAAGAGCAATGAAAAACCTGACAACAACAACCTAGTAGAGAAGCCAGTCCTTGTCCTAGCTAGCATGACCCATCTTTTGTGTAGTGCATTCTTTCTTGTAGTTTCCTAGAATTCAGGGGAAATCAGGTGTGATAGTCACACTTCTTGGAACAGGAATTCATACTATAGATATTGCCATCATCTAGTTTCAAAGAAAAAAAAAAAACAGATTCAGAAAAGACAGAGGGCCTCAGTCTACAGCACAGCAGCCCAAGGATGAAAAACTGCCCTAGAAGAGAGGCAGCTCTAAGAAAGAATTCAGTAAAATAAATTTATATATATTATTTACATTAAATGAAAATATTACCATTTAAGAAAATATTTTCATATTCTGGGTACTAACAAACAACAAACTATCTCCCCCAAGAGGTAGCAGCAGATTTCTTTATATTCACAAGGACCAACACAATACAAGGTGAGATAATCCCCTGACAGTCTATGCCCGGCCAACTTGCTAACTAACACCATGCAATCTCCTGACACTTGCTTTGTACTTTCTCTGCAATGGCTCCAAGACCATCATTATCACGTCAATCAAAGCCCAGCTGATTTCTCACAAAATGGAGGAGTACCTGAGGCATCAACCCCCTGTGAATCATGTAGGAAGAAGTCAGAAAAATGTAGGTCAAGACTCCTGGTTCTGGCTGGGAATTTCATTCTCAGGTTGTGCTGCCTGAGCCTACTCCCTCCAGCAAAAAAGTTCACAGGAGATTGAGGTTTCTGCTTCAGGTAAGATATTTCCTGGAGCCAGCTATAGGCAAAGGGATTAACTCCAGAGATTTCAAACTTCAGCCTTCTTGACCTGCTACATAGGAAACCTGGCCTTGCAACTCCCATCAGTGACATGAGGATGACAGCTAATATTCCAATGCCTTTATCCACAACCTTTCAGTTAGGTGCTGTGGTGGGCAGGAAGGTAGACACATGTAGTTAGTATACTCTAAATCCCTAACTACAGTTCTAAGCCTATCTCCCCAAGGCTGCTCATCCTTGTGACTGTTAGGGTGAGGCTTGGTTTGGAGTCAGGTGATGAAGTTGCCTCTGTGCTCAGGGCTCTGCTAGTTCCCCTTGTGGGTGGGGTTGAGATGGTGCAGAGACAACCACACAGTCTCTGGAGACAGGTTGAAACAAGCCAATCCAATTTTACTAAGGAGGGGAAATCCTTAATACCCTTCTTCCCAGACCCTCCTCCCAGCCAGGGGAAAGAGTTTTGATTTTCTGCTATCTGACTGTGCCTGTGGCTGTGGCTGTGGTGGTGGTAGTGTGGTCTTTTGCTGGTCTAGGTTACCTTGTATCAGGACTCTGCCCTTGTTAAGGCTCCAGGCAGACCTAGGTTGGCTTATGCAGAAGTGTTTAGGAGCATATGTTTTAAGGGACCATATGTTATCACCAGTTTCTACTGACTGAGGCCAGGCCAGCATCCAGGTCCCTAGAAGCCTTTTAGGGACTAAGAATTCCTCATACAGGAGGAATTCTGACTTATCATAGCTGAAGGTGAGGTCAAGTCTATAACAAAAGTCTCAGATTTGAGGATAAGAATCCTGGGACATACTCTCCAGATGCAGGGCAGATCAAGGTAGCATCTCTCCAGATTTGCAGAACAGAGCATGCTCTTGTTCTCTGTATATACTGTACAGTGGGCAACATGGTGTCTAGGACTGTGTTAGGTTGTTTTGAGAGAGTGATATCACTGAGTTCTAGTGCAGCCTTGGGTATAGTGGGGTTTCTGACTAAGCTCATTTTACATATCTACAAAGGCATTTTGACTATGCTCATTGTAATTATTATTGTGTGTATGCATGTATGTGCACATGTGTGTGCAGGCATTCTAATGAATAGGTCCATAGGATGTCAGTTTCTTCTGCTATTGCTCTCCATTTGATTTTTTGACACAAAATCTTCCACTGGATTTAGGCTTTGGTCTACATTGGCATGGATGTCTCCAGAATCTACCTGTGTCCACCTCCCAAGCAGTGAGATCACAGATAAATACCTACTCCATCTAACCAATTATATCAGTGTTATAGATTCTAAGTCCTCATTCTTGGGCTGGAATTGCTTTGCCCACTGAGTCACACCAAAGTCTTCAGTTGTATTATTAAGTTGTGTTATGGTCCGGTCACAAGGCCCCCAAAAAGATCACCAGAGATGCAAACTCACTGAGATGCAAAAGCAAGGTTTATTGAAAATTTGTCTCTAGTCACGTGATGAGGACCTCCAGGCACACAGATGTGTCAGTGGCCAGAGGACTTGCCCTGTCTTTGGGAGCTGGATTTTTAAGGGCAAAAAAATCACAAAGTTATTCATCAATTGGGGTCTTTTAATACAGATACAATTCTGATTAGCTTGTCTTTTGGGGGATTTTTAGACTTCCTCTATTATCTTAGCCTGCTGATTCCCAAGCCCTTTCTTTGGCTACCTCCTGGGTTGGGTCTTTGCAGGCTATTTCTGGTGGCCCTGAGACATTCCGTGGATAATTAACTGTTATCAGTCCCTAAGCTACCCCTACTGTTTGATGTTTGTTCCCCAGGCTTGTCTCAAAACTGGGACCTTCTCTGGTCTTTCAGTTGGTTAATTTATTATACTAGTTTTGCCTTCATCGCCATCCTCATACTTATTAGAATGTTCTTTTAAATGCTTGCCCCCTTAGTTTTTCTAGAAAAGTGTTCATTTTACAAATGGTTTGAATAAAGCTCATGCATCCTCTAAAAAGTTTATTCTTTCTAAATTTATTTCAATTTAAATTCAGATGCATTTTTTCACATCCAGACATACTTTCCTCAGAACTTTTTTGTTAGAAGTATTGATTTGCAGTTTTTTGTTCCATCCCTTTTTTTGATTTTTCGATGTTTGCTTTGGTATATAAATATATTTAAGTTGCATGGAATATATTATAGAATTTTTGACAGAAGTTCTCCGTTTTAATGATTTTACATTTTTTCATGGTTAATTTTAGGAATACCTGAGTATCTTACATGACTTATATTTTATTTTAATGGTCCTATTTTCTGTTCACCTAGTAAGGAACTTGTAATGTAGCCTTTTTGGCTGATTAATTGGTTAGTTTAGATAATAGATGTTGCATTGTTATCAAATTTGACATCTCTTTGGTTGTTGTATAATGCTAGTGCCACCCCCCTGAATTTTTACAAAGCCATTCTTATTTTTTTTAAGATAGGAAGGATTTATTTTAAAAAGTACATGAGTTAAAAATTTGTTTTTGAAACTTCTAAAGACATTGATTAATCCAATTGCTAAAAATATAATCTAATTAACACAATTATTATCACTCTTTAAATGTTGAAACTATAAAAGTTTTCTAAAGTTTGAAAAGGTTTCAATTTCTTATTGTTATGTCTGCAGATGCCTTACGTGTATGTGTGGGCACATGTGCCACAGGGTGTGTGTGTGTTTGTGTGTGTGTATACGTAGGTTAGTAGATAGATGATAACTTTGCAACTTTGCAGAAACAGTTATCTTACACTTTTCCAGGGATCAAACTAAGTTAAATAATTTTTACATTTACATACACTTTAGTACAGAGATGTTCTAGGTTAGATTACCATTACCCATTCTCCCAACAATTTTCTTTTTTTTTTCCTTCTTCATTTATTTAGTATTTATCAAGAAAAACAGTAAAATGAATTTAAAATGCTGATAAGTTAACAGTAACTATAAAGAAGATAAAAATCATAAGTATGACTTATCAAGGGTGATAATGCAAATAAGATTGCTACACATATATTTACTTTGTGTTCAACTTTCCCTCTGAATTTTTTTTTTCCATCACTGTATATCCTTATTCAAGTCCCATCCCCCTCTCATCACATCAGGTCATTTTTTCTTCTCCACAACTCCTCATCCCCTCCCTGGGCAGACAGCAGACAGCCCTATGCTCCCACTGACCCAATAATGCTTAGTTCAGTATCCACTCCTGACAAGTCCAGTTTTGTCCTCCCTCCCTCAAGAGTGAGTCAGGTGTTCCTCTAGGGGGAGTGGGATCCGAAGGATCAGTCCAGCATGTTTCTGATCCCATGCTGTTCAGTGGTTGTGGTTTGCAACTTGGGCATGCTTGGCTTTTTTTCTTGTTTGTTTGTTTAGAGACCACTAATGAGTGAGTACATCCCCTGCTTATCTTTCTGAGTTTGTGATACCTCGCTCAGGAGGATATTCTCCAAATCCATCCATTTGCCTGCGAATTTTAGGATATCATTTTTTTTCTTACAGCTGAGTAGTATTCCATTGAGTAGATGTACCACAGTTTGTTAATCCATTCTTCAGTTGTGGGGCAACCAGGTTGTTTCCAGGTTCTTGCTATTACAAATAATGCTGCTATGAACATAGTTAAGCTAATACCTTTGGAGTGTGAATGTGCCTCTTTAGGGTATACACCCAGAAGTGGTATTGCTGGGTCCTTGGGGAGATTGATTCTCAATTTTCTGAGAAACCGCCATATTGCATTCCAAAGTGGCTGAACAAGCTTACACTCCCACCAACAATGGAGGAGTGTTCCCCTTGCTCTGCATCCTCTCCAACATAGGCTGTCATTAGTGCCTTTTATCTTAGCCAATCTAACAGGTATTAAGTGGTATCTCAAAGTTGTTTTGATTTGCATTTCTCTGATGGCTAAAGATGAGGAGCACTTTTTCAGGTGCCTTTCAGCCATTCGTAATTCTTCTGCTGAGAATTCCCTTTTTAGATCTGTACCCCATTTTTTGATTGGGTTATTCAAGGTTTTGGGCTCTAGATTCTTGAGCTCTTTATATATCTTAGAGATCAGTCCTCTATCACTTGTAGGGTTGGTGAAAATCTTTTCCCATTCTGTAGGCTGTGGTTTTGTCCTATTGACAGTGTCCTTGGCTTTGCAGAAGCTTCCTAGCTTCAGGAGATCCCACTTATTGATTGTTGGTCTTAGTGTCTGCTCTGGAAAAGCTCCTTTTTTTCTCTGCTTTAAGATAGACATTGAGGTCTGAGAAAAGTTTGAATACACTATGATATAATCAGCTGTGCATTTTAGTCTTCACTTGTTAAGTGATTTTAAAACAATGCTATGCATTTTGATACTTTAAAAAATATGAATTAGACTTTAATTTCATCCATCCTATTTCTGGCTGGTTGCATTATTGCAGGTATCTCCAAATATTGAATGACATAATTTTTGCATAATTTTTTAAAAGCATACCAAAACAGTATCTCGGAGAAAATTCAGTGAGTTACAGATACAAAACTTAAAAACTTCTGAGATTATGGTGGTCCAAAACCAAAATAAATATAGAACTTTACAACAGTAGAAAAAAGAAAATTATGATGAGAGAAGAAAAATCCGAAGAACACACATTCAAAGCAACAGAAAAAGAAGGTGTTTCATTAAGACTAGATAAAATAATAATCCTCTCACCTAATCACAAAAGAGAGAATAAATATCAGTATAGAGCACATTTATAGTTTTGTACCTATTATTGTTAATCAAAGTCAATTTAAATGCCTTTTATATAACACACAAGTTAAAATTGCAATAGTTTTGTATTAACTTATTATTAGTATAAGAAAAAATACTTATAAGAAGAGATATTGAGAAATTTAGATCAATGTTATTCTTTATTATTTAAAAATATATACAAGCATATAAAGAATTTGGTTCAAATCAACTACCATTTCCTCTTTTCCAACTCCTCCCTATTTCCCTCTCTACTTTTCCCCTCTCCTTTGTTCTCTTAAAAAAATAAAAACAAAAACAAACAAAATAACACTGAATCCATTTAACACTCTCTGTGCATGGGTGACAGAGCAGCTACTTTGAGCCTGGACAGTCTCTCAGTGGCTGCATCCTTGAAGAAAACTAATTCTTGTCACTCTAGAAAACATTAACTGTCAATAGCTTCTCAGGTAAGGGAAATATATCATGATCCTTCCACCATCCATGCTAGGATTTTTCCAGGATTGATTTTTGTATAGATCAAAGTTATTTTCCAGAAAATCCGTAAGCAAAGAAAGAGTCTTTCCTAAAGATACTCTAATAGATTACATCAAGAAATAAAGGTCTAATGTTGGTAATATAAAAAAACAAAAACAAAAAAAAAACAGTGTTCTCAACAAAGTGGGGGAGTGTCCAAAGTTCTTACAAGAAGAACATATTTGGTTCTCTATGCAAAAGGAAGATGTGAAATAAATGGACACAGCCAGCAAACAGAAATTGATAGTGAGTAAAGTCAGTGTGAAAGCAAGAACTATATCTTATAAATGAGAGAAACATTTTAGCTCTGAGCAAGATAAAAAAAATTGTAAAAAAAAATATATTTGGAGTAAAGAGTAGCTATTTATTTTATTACCTATATTTGCTCTTACCACTTCTTGGATATATCAGATCACTAGAGATCTTTTATAGTAAAAGTGATCATGGTACTTAAGTCAATGTAGAGCCAGCTATAGAAAATTGAAGAATTAACATTATTTTAATTATACCAGTCCTCTTTATTTAGGTATGTGCTATCTGACTTATATGTTAATGGTCTGTGAGGCTAAGCTCACTTTGATTTGATTTAAGAGACAGGAATTCTATTTTCCAGAGAAAATTTCAAACTAATATATTCATAATTACCAAATATATCTAAAAATATTCTACATCATAATAAAAACAATATTTTATAAAAGGTTTATTTTCTTTTTCAGGGACTGTTTTGTTGTAGGCTTAGAAGGGCTGACTCTGTTTATCCAGGGCTGGGTATGCACTTTCCAGTAACTATAAACTGAACTGCTGTATAGTGACATAGACTTCTATTAGGTGAACATAGTCCATAATTTAAAAAAAAGAAAGAAACTATGCCAAACCCAACAAACCAATGTAATAAATTCCAAAAAGCATCTGACATTGTAGCCAATAGTAGACAGCATGTGTTTGGGTCTCACACTTACCTTATAAATGGACTGGTCCCTGTTATGCATAAGCAAATGATTCCTTGACAATGAGAATAAGAGAGATTACAAAATTCTTGTGTTTTGACTTTTAAATAAGAAAAATTATGTATTTAATTAAACTAAAATGCAAGAATGCTTTGGAAATTTTTTTTATTAGTGTTGAGGAATGAATAAAACTGAAGCCTTTAAAACCGTATAATAAAATTGTCACAAAATCCAAACAGCAAGGCAAACTACAAATGTAAAATATTTTTCAAGATTCAAAAGCATGTACCATGGTAGTAGTTAATTAATACGATCTTTCCAAGTGGCAACTCAATTAAAAGTTCAGTATGGGGAGAATTTACTTTTGGTGTATGATCAGAAAAGATATTGTCTATTAAAAAAAGCATTGTATTTTAAAAAATTTGGCATAATTTACTGAGAGTTATGATTTTTGACTTGCTAGCTAAGCATGGGGACAGCTTAGTTCTATAAAAACCTCTGAGTGACATTTGAGAATAACATTCTGTATTGCTCTTGCCACTATTACAGTGCCTCTAAAAGCTAATAAAATCAGACTTATCTTCTCATTCATATCCTATCACTGGCAGGAAAAGTGTGGCCAGGGAATTGACTTGATTGATTTCAAGATACTCACTATTCTTCTCAATCTCCTGGAAAATTAGAGAATCAAAGCATATAGATTAGTATCATGAGTACTGAAAACCTAATTTAAGTAACTGGCATATGTTTTTCACAGTTGATTCCAAATTCTATTTCAATAAAATTATTTTTATAATTTTTTTCTTTTGTCATTTACGAAGAATGATATTTCCTATTTCTATTTCTTTTGTGAATTTTCAGAGTCTCAAAGTCTCCATTATGCTTGTCTTTCCTATAATCTTATAACAACTGTTTATCTAGTAAATAACCACAGTTGTCTTGAAATAAAAGTCCAGTGTAGACTGGACTGGTCAGTGCCACACTTTCAGACTTCTAATGGTTCCTGAAAGTACAGACCTGTGCTCAGAGAAAAAAAAAATTACAAAAATTTTATGTCTGTGGAACTTAAACTGCAAAGGGTGGGCTATTGATTTCTACTGCCCAGAACAAGGAAGATCATGATCTGGATGCTGTAGATAATCATTCAGTATAAAGGAACCACCTCTACCCCACCAAAGCCTCTCCTTTCAATCCCCAATAAGGTCACCTTGTTCATGATAACTCAAGCCTTGCCTGATTAAAGGACATTGTATTTAAGTAATCCTTCATGAGAATACCATAGAAATTTATTATTAAAGTCTACATATTGGAAAAGTTTGATCAGGGAATCTTAAACTGAATAGTAGCTATACAAAATATATTTTATACAAATGACACTTTGATAGCCACACATCTGTCTCTACTGCTAGGTGACTCTATCATTCAATGTTCATTTTGACTACTGTGTTTTATAAGCATATCATTTCTTTAATACTCAAATTTCTCAATAAAAGTAATAAACTTTTCTCAGAAAAGCACCTCATATGTTTGTAATAAATTCCCACAAATGTGTTTCCCAACTTGAGTGTCCATCTGTAGGCAGCAAGCATAGAATTCTGTCCATTTATGCACAAATAGAGACATACACATTTAAGAAAAATTTTTAGCATCTTGGAAGGCCAGGATGTTAGTTAGATTTCCCACTCTTCATTTACATTTCTTCACACATCCTCATGCATGTGTAAACCAATGAACTTCATCACAGGAGAATAATGCTCAGTCCAACATCATTATTTTTATAATTAAAACTGGAAACAATAACTAAATATAACTTTAAATATGCAACCCTTTGCTTTATGATGTCTGTGTATATAAAATATGGCCTTAAAATTTATGGCTTATGTTCATATGTGAGATGAGATGCTAAGAGATTTTGAAGAGAATTAGTAAAGTATTCATTAAATTGTTGTAAAATGTTTCCTGGCCCTTTTGGACTGGAGGTTTAGAACCTGGCCCATGGCAGCTTTTTCCCCCAAAGAAATGAATCAGACACTTATATTAACTTATATTAACTTAATACTGTTTGGCCCCATGTCTCAAGAACATTACTAGCTAGCTCTTTCATCTTAAATCAACCCATTTCTATTAATCTGTCATTCACGTGTCCCAGCCCGCGGCTCACCTGTATTCATTACATGTTCCTCCTTCAGGGATTGGATGGTGACTGGCTAACTCCACCCTCCTTCTACCTGTCTGTCCTCTGCTTTTCCACCCACTTCTATGGTGCTGTACATAGGCCAAAACAGCTATTTTATTTACAGCATACAGAGAACATTTCCACCACATTAAATGAATTCAACCCAAAAATAATTTGAAAACCCAAAAGCAGCTTTATAATGGCTTCTTTAATAAAACAGTTTTGGTGAGTAAAAATAATTTAACAGTTACACTATGCTGAGTTAGAAAAAAATGGGCAGGGGAGTGGTCCTAGAAGGAGACAACTCAAAAGATAAAATAACAGAAGTCTCAGACAACCACTAAATCCATAAATTTTGATGTAAGAGGATTAGAAGATGAGCAATTAAAAAAAAAGCAAGGAAAGAAGAAAAAAAGAATGCAAAGATTGTAAGAACAGATGCATCAAAGCAAATGTGAACCCCATCAAGCAATGTTCCATATATGCAGCTGGGGCAAGAGGTTTAAAGTTAGCCCACAGGGAAACCAAGAGAGCATTAAGAAAGGCTGTAGTTTCTCACTCAGGTTATTCCATGTGAATTGTAAGATGTTAAGAACAGACAAAAAAAAGTGTGTTTAAATTTTTAATCATCAGCTTCCTTGGAAAAGGACTTTTATAGAAACATATGAAAGAACTTTGCAGAAAAAAAAGTATTTACTTAGTAGGCAGAAATAAGGACCATCTAGAAATACCTATACAAGTATAGACATATATGTCAATATACAGACAAAACAAAACTGTGTTTGAAAACATAGCATTTTATGCAATGAGTTTTAAAGAATAAGATGGAAAGTTTGCAGAGATAATATTTCTTTCCCATGAATGCCTGAGGCTAAGTGTCTAGACTGGTAATAAACCAGCAGGACTCAAGGTACATGTGGTGTCTAGAGCCACAAAGGTGGTTAAATTCTGTGACTGTTTACATAGCACACCGACCACTTGCTGGGAGAGTAACCATAGATTCTTTTCCTCACTTTGCCTAGCAAAACTAATATGAATCTCCAGCACAAGTTTTTGCCAGTGCATGCTGTAGTCAGAAGTTTCTGTCCTACCAGAAATTCTCAAATACTCAACTGCTTCCAAAATAATTGAGTCAGAGGCTTAACATTATGGTAATATAATGCACATGATGCTTTGATTATACTGTACGTGGGATTGTGTATAATTTTACGTACAGGGATGGCTGGTTTCACTTGATTTCGTGCTGTACTATGGGTACCTACGAGACAGCCCATGAGGATTGCTGGGTGACACAAAAACACAGAATTTTTTATGAGTCTAAATTATTCCAAGATAAATAATGTGTATATGTCTCAGTTAGGTTTCTGTTGCTGTGAAAAGGTAACATGATTATAGCAACTCTTAAAAAGGAAAACATTTAACTCAGACTGGTTTACAGTTTCAGTCCATTATTGCCATGGCAGGAAGCTTGGAACACCCAGCTGACACAGTGCTGGAGAAGCTGAGATTTCTACATCTGGATCCATAGGTAACAAAGGAGACAGTGACAGTTTACAAAATTATCTCCTCCTGTTACCTGTTACAAATTTCAAAGCCCACCCAAGTGACACATTTCTTCTAACAAAGCCACACCTCCACACCTCCAATAAGGCAAAACCTAATAGTGCCATTCCCTGTAGGTTTATAGGGGCCATTTTCTTTCAAACCAACACACACACACACACACACACACACACACACACACACACACACTTTTTCAAAAAATTAATTTTAATTTTACCAAAAAAAGCCTCATTGAAGCTTTAAAGTCTTGTTGTTTTCTATATTCTTTCAAAGGACCCAAGTTTTATCCACAGCACCCACACACGGGCTAACCACTGGCTATAATTCCAGTTCTAGGGAACCTGATGCTATCCCTTGCCATAAAAGGAACTACAAGCACATATTAGACATAAACATGCAGGCAAAGAGCACATAGTCAAATATTAAAATTAAAATAAAAAGCTAAAGATTAATTTTAAAAAAAGAGTATGCAACAGTATTCTCCTATTTACTAGTTTGTCTTCAATTTTGTTCATATTTCAGAATATCTTCCCCTTAGAACTAAGTTGTTCCGATGTCAGTGTGAATTTTTCTATGTTAGCAAATATCCAACAGGTGTTGTCCTTTTGGAAAGACTCACAGAGCTAGAGAAGGTAGGAAAATTCTTGCTAAGCCTATTGCTTACTGCTGCATTGGAAGCTCCAGCTTGCCCGGGTACTATCTGGAAATCCTCATTACTGTCCTTGTCTCTTTCTGAACCCTACCACCCACTCTGAGAATCTCCAAATGAAGGTAAGGTAGCAAAAAGCCCAGTTTTTCACTCTTTGTGGCAACTGCAGCTTCCTTTAGAAGTTCTCAGTCACTGAAGTCCATGCCAAAGTGCTCAGTTTTTGAGACTATTTGTAGACGAATCCAGCTTGTGACAGACATGTCACCACCCCTCACCTACAAGCCATAAAATCTCTATGCTTGTGTTCTGGGATGTGAGTCCACTTACCCCAATCTCTGGAACCAGAGGACCTGCCCAGAATTACATTGCTCAAATATACCTATTGTTATACTTTTTTATAATCAGTTTGATCTGGCTTACTGTGTCCACAGAGAAACCCATGGCGGGGGGTGGTTAAGGGGGCTGGCAGAAAACCTATTACCACAATTTCAGGATGTCTGAGGAGTTATGTTGAGCTTTGAGTGAAGGTCTGTCATATTAAAGTTTTATTTTCATTAAGATGCATCATAATGAAAGTCTAAAAGTGTAATTTAAAACTTAAGATTTCGATTTTATGTCTCTAATTCATTAGATAATTTTACGACTTATTTAGGAGCTATTTATTAATTTGGTTTTGTTTAATTTTTGTTTTTATGTGTTTGAGTAGCTGTGTGTGCTTCTGTGTGATTTGTCTCTGGCTGTTGTATTAGTCATTCTTCCTATTTATTTAGACAACAAAAAGTTAAAAGTAAAATCCAACATGAACATTTATGTTTATAAATTTGAAATAAAATGACTCAACATCTTCAAATAGTTATTAACTGCTAGTAGCTCTCTATGGGTGAGTTGAAATGCATGAGTCCCTCTCCAACCTAAACAGAACATTTACTTGCCTGGTGTATGCAGAACCTGAGCATGTATATGTAGGTGTTTTGAATTCATGAATGCTGTTGTCATATTATGCTTAGAAAACAGCACTTTACAGTCCTCCTTCTCATTCTCTGGCTCTTAGATGTTTTCAGTCCCATTTCTACAATGACCCCCATAATTTTGAAAGGGATGTAATGAATATTCCATTAAGCCCTAAATGTGCAGCAGTCATTTATTCATAGATGTTTGGCCTCCATGAGTCTTTGCACTAATATAGGCTACTGATGAGCTAGATACCCTTACTGCAGCAGATAGCACTACTGTTGGGAAATATTTGTACACTACGTAAAGATGTGTTGCTGTGATTGCTTTAATAAAGAATTGAATGGCCAATAGCTAAGCAGGAGAGAATGGTGAAGTTTCTGAGGGGAGAGAAAAAAAGAAGGAGGAATATCTAGGAGGGCAGATTTTGAGATACGCAGTATGAAAATAAGATAATGAGTACCATATAACAGAATGTAGATATAAAAATATTGGTTATCTAAACTATAAAAGCTAGTTGAAAATAAGCTTAAGCAAAAGTAAAGGATTCATAATTAATGAGTCTCTGAGTTATTATTTGGAGGTGGTGGCAATTCAAAGATAGTCTGTCAAGAAAGCTTGTTACACTCTACAACAGCTATGTGTGTGTCCTGGCTATACTCAGTGAGTCATACAGCATAAACAAAAACAAACTAAAAGACATTATAGGCAGAAGGGGACTTGTTGGGAAAAAGGGGGTTAAATAGAATGAGGTGATAATGAGGTGGAGAAAATAACCATAATATATTATATATACATGTTTTGAAATTATCAAAGGATATATTAATAACCTATAAAATGTAAAAAGTTCATAGATGTGTGGTAGAGCTTCACATTCTATTTAACTTGTAATCTGATAGAATAAGGAAACAAAAATGTCTGGTTAATGAGACTGCTCAACTTTAGATTTATATTCAAACACCATTTGCTGAGAAATAATGAGATTGCCATTGTATTGAACACATTATGAAATATTAAATTCATGCAAAACCCATATGAGGTCTCTCTTAATAGGAAAGAAACAAACGTAGAAGGAAGAAATAAAGGTAGATATTTTAGGTGTATAAGTAAATGTGATATTCCTTGAATTGCATGAATGAAATTCTCTGGAGAGAAAATACATCTTATTCAAGTGCATCTTCTGCAAAGCTCATTAACTGTTTAGAACTTCAATGATTGTGGACAGGGTGGCCTGTTATGGGTCCAGAAACAACAATTCATTTTGGACTATCTTAGCACCTCTCTCTGGGTGTGACTATTCCACAATCCTTGAAATATTCAAGTGTAATTTTGTTTCCACCAGCTGAGAAGCTAAACAAAATCTGAGGTCTACAGCTGATCTTTGATATAACCTGTTGACCCAGTGATTTTCCATCAATGTATTTAAAAGGTGTCTTGATTTATAATTCTCTGTTATAAATCTTCATGAAACTGTTGCTAAATTGGAACATAGTATTTGAGAAAATCTGAATCTGTATTCATTTCAAGGTCACTAATATCTAGCTGCCGAATAAATTGTTTATAATTCTCAGTATTATAATTCAGTGGAGTGAGAGTTTTAGTTTTTTTGCTTGGACAGTGGTGACTTCATGAATATGTTTGGTTGTATGTTTATGTGAATATCAAATGTTTGTATTATTCACAATACAATTGCTTTAATTCATTGAGACTGATTTATGACTACTGGACATGGAAATCTGCTATTTTATTTTAAAGCAGAAAATGATAAAAAGTTATATGCTTCCTTGGATTTGATATATGATTAAGTCATAAAAAGGAGTTTGATAAATATTTGCTTGTCTATCTCTGTGCACCCTGATGTGGCTGTAATACTTTTCTGTAAATTTATGTGAATTTCTTTGCAGTTGGAGATTGCTATGTTATGTCAATTTTCAAGTAAACTTGTGGACTGTGCTTTCATTTAGGACTGGTCTGTTAAAATCACCCTTAGACATCCCGTTAAGCTTTAGACAGGGCAGTAAGTCCATTATGCTCATGTTTGAAGCCTTCTTTCAGGCTCCTTCAGCTTTCCTCTTCATACTCACCAAGCTTTCTTTACGTGTTCTACCCTATACTGTTATATCCAGCATTAACTTTAAAGTCAACCCTATATCTGATTATGTTCAACAATGAATTTTCTTTTAAAGAAGATAACTAGTAAAAGTAGTTTAAAAAGCAATCAAGTAAAGACATCAGTCCAGGTCTGGGAAAGGAATAGATTCTCACTCGACTAGCTCTGGGAAAAACCAGCCACCATAGGGAGGATCTCAGTGGAGTCCATCCAGGTGGGGTCCAAAGATATTCTGCGGGAGAAAGACTATAAGCAAGAGCCAATCAGTGATACGTCAGTACTGTACCCCTAAGCAACCAACTTTGTTGTAGCTTTTTCCTATTAAAAAACAAACAAACAAACAAACAAAAACCCCTTGTAGCTAAGGGCACCAACTACTTCCTGCTCTGTTGTCACAGAAGCTTGAAGTATGCTCCCTGCCTGGCTTGTATTATGCTGCCAATAAACCTTACTATTTGCATTCAGGACATTTCTGGCTTTGGTGGTCTCTCTGTGAGTCAAGCTCTAGACACAACAGAAATAATACTAGAGGGGCTGGAGAGATGGCTCAGAGGTTAAGAGCACTGACTGCTCTCACAGAAGTCCTGGGTTCAATTCCCAGCAATGACATGGTGGCTCACCACTATCTGTAATGAGATCTGGCATATAGGCATATGTACAGGCAAACAACTGTATATATAATAAATCTTTTTTTAAAAAAGAAATAATACTAGAATGTTTTTCATAAGTAGGCCTATTGTTCCCCAAGGATTGAGACACTTAGAGCCTGTTTTATATCATAGCTCAGATTGACATAAGGAAATAGTTGAATTTCCACAGCTGTCAAAATAGGTGTATACTATTAGGTAATATAAAGGTTCAAAGTAGCTTCACATTAGACAAGGTACCAAGCTAATATTTTAAGATAAATTATCCCCAGCAAAAGCAGTCCAGTTCATAAGGACATATCACCAGCTTTCAGATTTGTTGAACCAAAGTTAAAAATACAAAGTAACCAAATTACTGTGTCAGTTTCTCTTGGTAGTCTGACTTATAACATAAGACAGTGATTTTATATCATAGCCCTGAGGTAGAGTTGCAACTTTCCTTTTTATGCTGTGAGACATGTGAGACAGAAAAATATATTTTAAGATTTAAAACGTTTTAGTGTCACTGTGTATTGGAGAGTGCAGAGGGGTGTTACCATTACTTCATATCCCCTCTAAATTAGGATGTCATCAGTGTTTTTGATTTTAGCCATTCTGACAAGTATAAAATGGTATCCCAGAGAGGTTTTGATTTGCATTTACCTGATGGCTAAGGATGTTATGCAATTCTCTAAGTGTCTTTTAGCCATTTGAGATTCTTCTGTTGAGAATTCCCTTTTTAGTTCTGTAACCTATTTTTTAATTGGATTATTTTATATTTTTTATTTTGCCTGGGCTAATTCTGTTTATTCTCTAGGTTTTGCATGGGTGGGATGAAATTTTAAGGTTTGACCTTACAATCAAGGTCTAATACTGTTAGCAAAATATTGAGCTTAGATGTAAAGTTGGAATTTTGAGTCCATGATTAGTAATACTGACCCTTGAAATTTGGGAAACAGAAAATCTACTTGCAAGGTAAATATATGACTAAGATAACTGTTTTCTAAAATATCTGTTATTATTGTCAGACTATATATCTTACTACCTAAAGTTCTTTTTAAAAAAAATACTTATAATGTCCTATTTTTCCCATGTATCCACTTGCTCTCCCTCCCTTCCCCCTCCCAACCCCTCCTGGTCAGCCTTAAGCCTCTCTCCTCCCCATTCCCTCCCCAAAAAAGGGCAAGAAGTTCCAAGGTGGATCAGCTCAGCATCCACTTCAGGCAGGTCCAATTTCCTCATCCTAATGTCAAGACTGAGTTAGGTGTTCAACAAACTGCAAACCACAAACCCTGAAAAGCATGAGATCAGAAGAAACTTGCTTACTACATCTATAGTGATTGACAGTTTTGCTTGGTATAGTAGTCTGGGTTGGCAGCCATGCTTTTTTAGTGTATGTATAACTTCTGACCAGGACCTTCTTGCTTTCATTGTTTCCATTGAATAGTCTGGTGTTATTCTGATGGATCTTCCTTTATAGATAAGTTGATCCTTTTCTCTTGTAGCTGTTAATATTTTTTCTTTATTCTGTATGTTTTATGACTTAATTATTATGTTGCAAGCAGAATTTTTCAGGGTGTCTAATCTATTTGATGTTCTGTAAGCTTCTTGTATCTTTTTAGACATATCTTTCTTTAAGTTGGGAACCTTTTCTTCTATGGTTTTTATTGAATACATTATCTCTGCCTTTGAGCTGGTATTGTTCTTCTTCTATTCCTATTATTCTCAGGTTTGGTCTTCTCATGGTGTTTCAATTTTCCTGAATGTTTTTTGTTATGGCTTTTTTGGCTTTAGTGTTTTCTTTGACTGATATATCTATTTCTACTATTGAGTCTTCCACTCCAGAGATTCTTTCTTTTGTCTCTTGGATTCTGTTGGTTATGCTTGAATCTGTAGTTCCAGTTCTTTTCTTTAAAATTTCTACTTCCATTTTTGCCTCATTTTGTGCTTTTTTTGTTGCTTCTATTTTAATTTTTAGTTTCTTGAATGTTTCATTTGTTTCTTTTCCTTTTCTTTGTTTTCTTGCAAGGATTTGTTCATCTCTTCCAAAGTTTTGTTTGTATTTTCTTCTGTTTTTTAAGTGAATTTTTTATATTCTCTTTTAAGGATACTATAATCTTTATAAAGATGTTTTTGATGTTGTTTCTTTCTGTTTCTTATTTAGGTGTTTGTATTGTAGAACTACCAGCTTCTTCTGGTATTGCCTTGTTGTTATTTCTATTGTTATATGTATTCTTGCATTGGCATCTCCCCATTGCTTCAGTGGTTCACTCTTAGTCAATTTCTAGTCAGTTGTAGCTAGGGAGTTTGTATGTCTTCTGTCTGCTTTGGACACAGAGCCTGCATGATTTCTGGCTCTACTAGAGACTTTGTTCCAAGATTTGAAAGTGTCCTTCTATGATGACACAGCTTACCCTTGAGGTAGGGCCCAGCCATGGGATGTCCCTCCTGCTATGTGTCTGTAGGGATTACTGGGGAAGGTCTCTTCCAACTTTCATCTAGGGCCTGAATGCTGAGCATGAGAGTGTGAGGTCAGAACCATGGGTGTGTTTCTGGCTCAGAAAATGAATTCTCTAGGCTGCCCAGGAGCTCAAAATCTGAGTCTGCTCTGGACACAGGTCCCCAGTATGAAGGTGTCTGTTTATGATGACACAGAGCTCCAATTATTGCTTCTTTATCAATTTCAATAGATAACTATCATTTACAAAAATATTGGTTGTCAATTTTATACTTTCAGGGACTGAAATATATTATTTTGTACTTTCCTGTGCTTTAAGATTGCTGACAAGAGATTAGATGGCAATATAATTCTTTGCCTTGTATGTGACTTGGCTTTTACCTCTTTCAGGTTTTAATGTTTCATTGTTTTATATATTCTTTTCAACAGTTTTGTGATAATACATTGTGGAGTTATCTTCTCTGGTCTCATACAGTTAAACATCTAAATGCCTCTTATGATTAAATATGCATTTTATTCTCTAGATTTGAGAAAAATTTTTGCTAGATTTTCACTGAACAAATTATCTAACCTTTCAACTTTATTTCAGGTTCTAAGGAGGTTTAGTTTTGCTCTCAAGCATTTCCCAGACTTCTTAAATATTTTTTGGTCATGTTCACTAAATGTCATTTTCTGGGTTTTTATACCAGTGATTCATATTCTTCCCAAAGCTGTGATCCTTAATAAAGTTTATATTTTGGTAAACTCCTCCAACCATAAAATTATTTCATTTCTATCTCACAACTAATTTAACTGCTGTTATGAATCACAATGTAAATATTTTTGGAGGTAGAGGCTTTCCAAAGTGATCACAATCCACAGGTTGAGAACCTCTGAACTCTATTCTTCTATTTTTCTGTTTCGTATCTCTAAAAATTATTGTTCTGCTACATGTTGTCTTTCAGTGGGCCTTTTCTTTGCATGTTCTAAGATATTGTTGCTTGATTCTTCTATTTGCAGAATCACTGTTAATTTTTCAGTCTTTTGCTTGATTCTTCTATTTGTAGAATCACTGTTAATTTTTCACAGTCTTAATCACTGAAAGTTTTTGCCTTGTTTTTGACTGTCTTCCAAATATTATTTTGCCATTCTTAAACCATTCTAATCTAAGTCTTATTTCATTCACCTTCTTATTTGAATCTTTTAGATGACTACCACTCCTTTTTTGTAGAATATGGAATTATTTTCTGGCTTCTAAGTCATCTTACTATTTTTGGTTTCTAGCAATGAGCAATTGTAATATTATGGAGTTATTATAGTAGCTTGTTGTTGCTTTCTTTTTTTAAAACTTTATTTATTTACTTATTTATTTGCCTTGGTGTTTGCCTGGAACTGGAACTACAGACAGTTGTTAGCTGCCATGTGGGTGCTGGGAATCATGTTTACCATACCTGTTAGAATGAATATGTCCTGTAGCTTTTACCCCACACATACTTACCACTTTTTAAATTTTATTTTATTTTACATGAGTACTCCTAGTGAGGTGTCCTTAATTAAATTTTTGTTCCTTATTTAATGTATGCAGGCAAGACTGACTGAAGAAAAATAAATAATGATCTCATAGAAGCCCCAATATTATCAACTGGAAGCAGATGAGAGTACTTTCTTTTTTCTCTGTGATCAGGACAGTGGTAAGAGCAAAATATTGGATAGGGATATCTTTTAAAAGTGAAAAGCATCAGTATTTCAATTTCATGGGTAAGGAGGAATTTAGATCTAGAAAGCAACTATATCGGTTAGAGTTATAAAAATCAGTAGAGATAATATTGCAGAGTAAGTATAGAGAAAAAACAGTCACAACAACCCATTCCAATAAAATACTAGTCAAAATAAAAGTTAACCATTAAAGTACAAAGTATAAATAATAACAATTAAAGATAAAATAAATCAACTAAACACATGAAACAAATAAGCAGAAGAAATTTCATTACCAGACTTCTAACTATATTATAAAGCTGTAACATTTAAAAGTAGGGTATTGGTATAAAATAGACTTGTGAGTAATGAATCACAAAATGTATGAAGTAAACATACACACTCATTACCAACTGATTTTAAGAAATACATTTGAAATAATCACTGAAGAAAGGGCAACTACTTCAAGAAAATAATAGGAAAAATGTTATCAGACATTGAAATGTCCATATATATATATATATATATATATGTTTTATATAAGGTCCCAAATTCCTAAGAAACAATTGGCATTATATTAAAATGTAACAAAGCTTCTACACCATAAAAGAAACAATAATAGAAGTAAAAAGACAGTGAAACTGGAAACTCTCTGAAAACTATATATCTCCAGAAACGATTAAAAACTGGCAATACACTGACATAGATGTTTTTCATGAGAAGACTCACAAAGAGTCAGCAGGTATATGAAAAAAATCTTCAGCAGCACTAATTATTAGGGAAATGCAAAGCAAACTGTTCAAAATAGCTAAGAAATGAAAACCCTAAGAGACATCAACTGAAGAAATGGTAGAGAAATGTGGAACATGTACACAGTGGAAAACTGTGACTGTCCAACCATAAAACAATAAGATCCTGTCATTTGTGATGCCATAGACAGTATTGGAGATAGTTATACTAAATAAAATATGTATATTTCCTATATAGATGAAACCTAAAAAAAACGAAGCTTACAAAATTTTAGCACAGATTGGTGTTTACTAGAAGTAGAGAACAGCAAGGAAAGGGTGAAAGGGGTCATCTTAAGTACAGAATGACAGCAAGCAGAATCTGTGGTGTGTGCTGGTGTGTTTAATAAAAATATCCTGAAATATCAGAGGACAGAGCCAAGCATGAATGTCAGGGAGTGGTGACTCATGCCTTAATCTAAGCACTTGGGAGGCTGTGACCCTCTGAATCTTAGTGAGTTCAAGGCAAAAGCCTAGCAATAATGGCACCCACCTGTAGCGGGAAATTAGGAACTGTATATGTGAACGATCACATCATAGGAATGGAGACGAGCTGGGCGTGGTTAACTGAAAAGGATTCCGGAAGTAGACCTTCGAGGGAGGGGACCAGGACAGGAAGTCGTCATTCTCTCACGAGAGTTCCCCGACCGAGTGCGCAGTTCGCTCCAGCTGCCCGGGAGTTCGGACGTACGGCGTGGAGATGAAGAATCTTCCTTAGAAAGGCTCCGGCACGCTGCAACCTCATCCTGTCATCTTCTCCTAAAACCGGCTCTGTTTTGTAAGCTATTTTCACCAAATAAACCCTGTTTAAAACATATCTTAGGGCGGGTTTTTACCGTGACAATTGGCGCCTGAACGCGGGGCTAATTCTATAAACCCGCCGGGTTCCTCACTCGCCCACGGAGCCGGTCTAAACGACTTTGGTTACTAGCTGCGCACGAGCCTCCTGTACACAACCAGGAACGAATCTGCCCGCGGCAGACCTCCTGAGAGACGGATTGACCCGTTCTAGTGGAGCACGCCTGGTAGGATTTGTTGAAAGATCCGAGAAACACCCTCCCAGCTGAATCGCCACTTTGTTTCCCCGTACCATTGCTGCCGCTGCTGATCACGACAGCGACAACTGCTGGCCGTAAGTTCTCATTACATCTCAGTATATTTTTTTCTTCCTTTTCTTTTCTACATATTTTTTTTCCTTTCTACAATGTCTTATCAGATAAATGTTCAGAATTTTTCTCACTTTGTCACAATGGTGATAGAGGATTATTTCCAGGATTACACATTTGGAGGTTATCTCCACCCAGGAGTCTTTTTGCTTTTTTGTATGATAATGTACTTCATACTTAGCTATTTTAAGGCATCTCAAAATAGAGAGCATGAGGCTAAGATGTCTGGCATGGATGAACGTATTA
>PVIH01017105.1:0-43113 GCA_004025045.1 Sigmodon hispidus
GATAGAAAAGAAAGTGGGAAATACACTTCTACAAATTGGCACAGGCGACCACTTCCTAAATATAACACCAGTGGCACAGGCACTAAGACCAACAATCAATAAGTGGGATCTCCTGAAGCTGGGAAGCTTCTGCAAAGCCAAGGACACTGTCAATAGGACAAAACGACAGCCTACAGAATGGGAAAAGATTTTCACCAACTCTACAAGTGATAGAGGACTGATCTCTAAGATATATAAAGAGCTCAGGAATCTAGAGCCCAAAACCTTGAATAACCCAATCAAAAAATGGAGTTCAGATCTAAAAAGGGAATTCTCAGCAGAGGAACTACGAATGGCTGAAAGGCACATGAAAAACTGCTCATCATGTTTAGCCATTAGAGAAATGCAAATCAAAACAACTTTGAGATACCACCTAATACCTGTTAGATTTGCTAAGATAAAAGGCACAGATGACAACCTATGTTGGAGAGGATGTGGATCAAGGGGAACACTCCCCATTGTTGGTGGGAGTGTAAGCTTGTTCAGCCACTTTGGAATGCAATATGACGGTTTCTCAGAAAATTGAGAATCAATCTCTCCAAGGACCCAGCAATACCACTTCTGGGTGTATGCCCTAAAGATGCACATTCATACTCCAAAGGTATTAGCTCAACTATGTTCATAGCAGCATTATTTGTAATAGCAAGAACCTGGAAACAACCTAGATGCCCCTCAACTGAAGAATGGATTAACAAACTGTGGTACATCTACACAATGGAATACTACTCAGCAGTAAGAAAAAAATGATATCCTAAAATTTGTAGGCAAATGGATGGATTTGGAGAATATCCTCCTGAGTGAGGTATCACAAACCCAGAAATATAAGCAGGGGATGTACTCACTCATTAATGGACTCTAAACAAACTAACAAGAAAAAAGCCAAGCATGTCCAAGCTGCAAACCACAACCACTAAACAGCTTGGGATCAGAAACACCCTGGACTGACCCTTCGGATCCTACTACACCTATAGGAACACCTGACTCATTCTTGAGGGAGGGGTACAAAACTGGATTTGCCAGGAGGTGAGCCTGAACTAAGCTTTATTGAATCAGTGGGACCATGGGACTGTCTGTAGCCTGCCCAGGGTGGGGATGGGGAGATGTGGAGAAAGAAAGGGTGACCTGATGTGGCGGGAGTGGGAAGGGATCTTGAGTGGGGATATACAGGGATAGGAAAAAAAATCCAGAGGGAAAGCTGAACACAAAGTAATTTTATGTGTAGCAAATTATTTGCATTATCACCCTTGATATGTCATGCTTATGATTTTTATTTTCTTTTCAGTTATTGTTAACTTATCAGCATTTTAAATTCAATTTACTGTTTTTCTTGATAAATACAAAAGAAAAAAAGGAAAATCAAATGACTTTTAATAAATATTGCACACATTTAAGGTGTACAATATAATATTTGGTTACACTAGGTAGAATGATTACTGTAGCCCATGAAATTGGTATTTCCATTAGGAAACTAAGGTATTTCTGCTTGTGGTAAGAACACCTGTTACCTAAAGATTTCCAGGGGAAGGGTGGGCAGACATAAGATATGTATTAAGGGACACAGAGTTCACCCTAGAGAGGTGGTTCAGTGGAAAAGAGCACTTGCTGTATAATCTTGAGAATGTGAGTCTAATTTCTCTAGATCTGTGTAAAAAGCTGGTTGTGCCTGTACATCCCTGTAATCGCAGCACTGTGGCAGATTTGGTTGCTGTCCAAAGACAGGGCGATTGCTGAAACTTGTTGGCTGTCAGAATCACTCAGGGTTAGTAGGAGACCTTGTCTCAAGGGACTGAATTGAAGAGTGACAAAGTAGGACACAAAATGTCCTTCTCTAGCCTCTATAGTCATGAGGGTGCATACACCCTCCTGGCATGTGCTATATCTCTTTGCACAAATAATACAAAGCTATGCATACATAAAGAGTAAATAGTATCATTTGAGAATAATATTTCATTGTATATCAGAAAGTTATTAGTAGCATATTTGAATATTAACATGTTGGTGAGTGTTGGAATGTTAAGCATACACACTCTGCACTAATCCTCTCACCCTTTGAAACAAATCACAGTAGATAATGCTCCTAGACCATACAGAGCATTGTGGATGCTAACAAGACGGTGCAAACAAGGTAAACACCTTTCAATAGAAGTGTTGTTGCATAAATTCAAGGGTGTCATTGATGTGGAATGGTACACAAAGGTTCAAACAACTGAGTATGTCAGTGAAGGTACAGAAAGCTCTATGTGTGTTGTAGAAAGTGAAAGATTAGAAGTAGAAAAAGGTTCATAATATTCTGCTTTTATAAAGTAAGGACATAGTTATGTGTGTTGATGGATGATCAAGTGTGTTATTAAAATATGGGCAGGTGCATTCTAGATTGTTCATATGGGTGATCTGTGTGGTTGTTCTGTGGAAACAGAATGGGGAATAAAGAACAATCTATGGATCTATGGATGATAGATGAAAAATCAATAAAACACACACAAACAGAGAGAGAGAGAGAGAGAGACAGAGAGACAGAGAGACAGAGAGAGACAGAGAGAGAGAATGAGAGAGAGAGAATGAGAGAGAGAGAGAACAAGAGAGAGAACGAGAGAGAGAACGAGAGAGAGAGAGAGAGAGAGAGAGAGAGAGAGAGAGAGAGAGAGAGAGAGAGTCTTATTATCATTAACCTTGATTGTCAGCTTGATACTCTATTGGCATGTAGACATGTCTCTGTGATATTTTCTTGATTGTTAATTGATGTAGGAGGGCCCAGCCCACTGTGGGCAGTATCATGTCTAGACACCTGTATTTTGTCTATGTAAGAAAGTTGGCTGAATGTGAGCCTGACAGCAAGCCAGTAAGCAGTATTCATCCACAAAAACACTGTACAACAGACTCTTCACTCTGTTCTTGAGGAAACACTTCTTTTTTTGTTTATTTGTTTTCATTGTTTAAACTCAAGGTTGTCTGTTGTATGAGATTTCTGGCTTGGATTTTTGGGCCTAGCCTCAAAGTTCAGACCCACAGTCCCACAGAAACACATGTGGTCCCACAGAAACACACAGATGCTTACATTAATTTTACACTGATTGGCCTAGGACCCAGACATATAACTTTCTAGCTCTTTAGTCTTAAACTAACCCATCTTTCTTATCCTGTTCAACCATGTGGCTTGGTACTTTTTCTCAAAAGCATTTCCTCTACATCTCCTGGTAGCTCTAGTGACTCTGTGGCATTGCTCTTGCTCTGAGATGTTTCCAGAGTTTCTTGTCTGGTAGCCACACCCATACTTTCTGTCTGCCTTTGATCAATCAGCATTTTTTTTATTATTTTAAATATAATAAATTACATTTTAGAGGGGGCAATTATTTAAAATGTGACACATAATCCTACTACATTTCTCCTTTTATCTTTTTAAAACAAGAACCCCAAATCTAATATTGTTTTTCCCCTGTTATCTATAAAGACTTATAACCAACACTTTAAACAAACACATTCATAATCCACTTTTGAGAATGTGGTCATATCCTCTAGGCTACTTCCTGCTGAATGGGGGAGTTGGCAATCCATGGGGATCCAAAGAAAAATTTAGGATTATGGATAAGTCTTTAGTGGAGTAGTCTCTAAGGCTGAGTCATCTCAGCCAGTCTCTTTGAAGTTGTTTTTGATGCAGCGCTCCAGAAGAAACTTCAACAAGTTGGTGAGTGTCAGAATGTTAAGCATACACATGATAGATGATCTAGGCCATCCATTTCCCTTGGAGACTTTTCAGAGGGTCTTCCTTGATCAAACTTTATTTTCTTTAACTGGGAATAAATGCACAGCTTCTCATTTTCTATAGAAATAAAAAGAAAACCTCTTCTCCAAAGTAGCGTATCTTTTTATTTCAGTTTTAAAGTCAACTCACTTATAAAATATATAGGTTAAATTAATCTATCAGCATCTGTAATCAAATGTCTTTTAGCAGCTTTAGCTACTTCATTTATAGTCAAATAACTTAAAGACAAGACAATAACATACAGTATCCAGACACTCTTTGTATTTCCCAGTTTTACTTGACTTATTACTATTTAGTTTTACTCTATTTCTTTTTTTAAAGGCCTTTGCTTATTCTTTTTCCTTTTTTAATTTTCTCTCTCAAGCCTACGTATATTTTAAACATACCTTAAACCACTTACAGCTTTCTTTTGAATCTGTCTCTACTGTATATCTCTTATCTTTTTCTATTTCTGACCACACCTTTGCTTGGCTAGGGTGTCTGACCCACCCAGCTCTCTCTATTTCTTACTGTTTTTGATCATAACTTTAATCTGGCAATGTTTGGCTAAGGATTAAAGGTTTGCTAGGGTGGATGGATGATTCCATCCAGCCCCTAGTCTAGCTTTATAAGATTCAGCATTTTAACCAAGGTACTGGTGGGATCCACAATTACCACTCTGGGGAATTTTAGGGTACATATAATCACCAAGTAAATCACTGCTTTCTGCTGCTCATTATCTCCATTTAAATATTTGGCAGCAAAACCTCTTAAAAGACTCAGACATGTTTTATCTCTAAGCAGAATCAGTAGCCATCTCTTAAGAAAGCTGTGCCTTTGCTTGCCTCCAGCAAACAGGGCGGACCCAAGAAAATGCTGCTGCTGCTACTAAGAAGCCTTCTTTGACTCTGTTCCCTTTTGCCTGACTCTGTTCCCTTTTGCCTATGAGAACAGAAACTTTAAATCCACCAAATGCAGCTTGTTTCTTATACTGAGTCTTCTCTGAGAATTTGGGAACTGGCCTTGGTATAGCTTAGCTGTACTTCAAAAGCTCACTATTTTGTAGCCCAAGCCCACATGCCTCACTAGGGCATCACTGTACTATGGCTTATGTGAGAGACACAAGTCCCAAAAGCTGTTTTTTGGCTCTGATTCTGTGCTCTAGAACAGTTTTTAATCTTTCTCAAGCTTTATGTGGGTGTATATCACCCATCTTGGGCACCATTTGTTGTAAGAGGTTTCTGGCCTGGACTTTCTGGTCTAGCCCAGAGGTTTGGACCCATTCTTATTCTCACTGCTGCTTAGGCCCAAATAATCACACATATGCTTATATTATTTTTACACTAATGAACCTAGGACTCAGGCATATAACTTGATAACTCCTTCATCTGATTCCAAGCAAATATATGAGAAAGTTGGAGACTTGGATTCTGTAATGTTGCATTGTGTAAACATTCCACTTGACAAAGCACCTACCACATATTCAGCACTCAAGGTAGTGGGATTATGTTGGTATGTTGTAAATATTTGTCCAAGTGCTTTAATAAAAAGCTGAGTGGCCAGAGGCTGACAAGAAGTGTGGGTGGGGCTACCAGACTAAGAAAACTCTGAGAATGGGAAGAACAGACAGGAGATGCCAGAGAGAGCCAGATGAGTGGCCAGCAAAAGTAGAAGAAAGAAGCTAAAAAGCTGCTCTAAGAAATAGTACCAAGCTGCATGGCTGGGCAGAATAAGAATCATGGGTTAGTTTAAGGGTAGAGAGTTATCAGGTTATATGTTTAGGCCCTAAGTCAATCAGCCTAAAATTAATACAAGCATTTGGGCCTAAGTGGCAATGGGGCTGAGGGCTGGTCAAAATCTCAGGTCTGAAAGTCCTTCCCAGAAACCTCATACTACAACTCAGTGTATGCTTACTGGGGGTCAAAGGAGCCTGCCAATCTACCATAAATTCTCAAATGTATTTTCTCACTATGCCTATAATGCTTAATGAGAGCTTCCTTGAAGAATGTGTATTTGAAGTTTACTCTGCTGTCATCCAGGAAGAATGAAGAATTGTGAGGATGAAGAAAGCTAGATAAAGTTACAGAGAAAAATTCTAGATTATCATTTCCATTAGATTATTTGAAAGGCCATGGGATAGAAAATGATTTCTTTCTCTCCATCCTCAAATCCAGAGCCAAGTTAACTTAAATAACTTCTTTCATGTCATACTTTAATTCATATACAGACATAATTTTATGTACTAACCATATGTGATCCTCTGGCATATCATATAATTGTTTTAGGAGCTATTGTTGTGTGTACCTGTGTGTTTATCTCTGTACATATGTGTGTATGTGTACCTGTATGTATATTATGTGTGGATACCTGTATCTGTACCTATGTGGGCATGTGTGTGTATGTATCTGCATATGTGCCTATGTATGGATGTAATCTGTACCTGTGTGTGCATGTGTGCCTGTGTTTATATGAGCATTTGTACCTGTGTGAATACACATATGCATCTGCCTTCTATAATTTACTTCACTTTAGGTATTATAAAGACTATTGCCAAGAGCAACTTGAAAAGTAAAGGGTTTATTTGGCATACAGATTACAATTCATCATCAAGGTAAGCTAGAGCAGGAACTGAAGCAGAAAACATAGAGGAATGCTGCTAACTGACCCATTTCCTCTGCTTTCCTCAGTAACATTTCTTGAAAAATTGTTTTACTTTTGGGGTATGGGTATTTTGCTTCCATATATGTCTGTGCACCATGTCCTTGGGCCCAGAAGAGGACCTCAGATTGCCTGGGATTGGAATTACAGATAGTTGTGAGCCATCATGTGGATGCTTGGGATGGAAATTTGGCACCTTGAGAAGGGTTCAGACTGTGTTTCTGTTCATGGACTGGCACCTTGAAGCTCATTTCATCCAGAGGAACACCTAACCCAGTCATGACATTAGGATGAGGAAATCGGACCTGCCTGGAGTGGATGTCAAGCTGATCCACCTTGGGACCTCTTGCCCTTTCTGAGGAGGGGATTGGGGGATGGGGAGGAGAGAGGCTGAAGGCTGACCAGGAGGGGTTGGGAAGGGGAAGGGAGTTGGAACAAAGGGATACATGGATAAAAAAGACTTTATTCTATAAAAATAAATAAAGAAAAAATAGCAAGAGAAAGAATATGGCACCTTGGAAAAGTAGCTAGTGCTCTTAAGTGCTAAGCCATCTGCCCAGCCCCATTAGTTACACATGTTATACAGCCCAGGCCCAACAGAATATTACATGTTAACTTACTAAATCTTTCATTTTTTATTTTTGTGTATGCCTGCTAGTCTGTATGTGTACTACATGCATTCTTGGTGCCTAGGGAAGCCAGAGGAGATTATTGGATCCCTAGAACTGGAATTACAGGTGACTGTGTGTCTTCTAGTATGACTTCTGGGAATCAAACCCAGGTTCTCTCAACTCAAGTGCTCTTAACTGTGGAGCAAGCTCTCCATCCTCTTTTATTATTTCTTATGACAATAAGATAAATGTTGAGAATTCTTTTTCTGAAGAGATTAACCACAGAATTAACCACCAACCTTTTGAACGTATCTGTGTCATGGAGGGTTACATTGTCTCCAATTAACTAACTGCTCTCTTGTTGTCATGTCACATAAATAAGTCCTTTGGATCTTTCAGCCTTTCTTCATGATGTCAAGTATATGTTTTCTCCTGGGAGACAAACAAAAAAACAATCATTCAACCTTGTGATAAAAGGCATGTTTACAGTAGGGAGGAAAACCACCATTGAGTATTTGGTAATCTTTTCCCACAGCAGTGGAGTTGTTCCAGTTGGGGGTCATGCTTCATTTCTTTCCAAGCTCCCATTCAGCTTCTATTACTTTAAAGACAAGAGAGATTACTGGGACCTTTGAGGAATGTCAAAACCTCCCGGAGAATATTATACATTTCCTGCAAATATGAACATTGCTACATTTGTTTTGATCATCCAGATAGAAATAAATCTTGGAAAAGTATTTGTAGCAATTTCTGGAAACATAGTCTACCCCTAAACACCAAGAATAAGATTCCCATTAAAAATAACATCACTGTGCCTCAAGAAAATTCCTTAAGGCATAAAGCTTCTATGATAGAAAGAATTGGAAATATTTTAAGAAACTAAGCTGAGGAGACTGATGTGGGGGTGACTGTGAGTTTGAGGTCAGCCTGCCTACATAGTAGGACCCTGTAACAAAATTAAAAAAGAAGAAAACTAATATTTGAATATTTCAGTATGATATTTTACAACCTTAACATGTGAATTTTAAATTTTATTTTATTTTTTGTAGCATTCACCTGTAAAATCATTTACTTATTATTTATTGTATGTGTACACATGGGGATACTATTGTGTGCATATGAAGGTCAGAGGACAACTTGCAAGAGCTGTTTTTTTTCTTCATACTGTGTCGGTCCAGAGGATTAAATTGACGTCTTGAGACTTAGTAGGAAATACCTTCCACTGAGTTATTTTGCTGGCCATAGCTCATTGTATTTTTTTCTTTTCTTTTTGAGTTTCACTTCAACTTCTTTCTTCCAAAACCTTTTATATGTCCCTCCTTGTTCTCTTTCAAATTCTTTTTTCTCTTTTTTTGATTTTTGAAAATCAATATCAAACTTTATATAAAAAGCAAAACATTCAGAATAGATAAAAAAGAACCCATACAGTAATAAAACTTCTCTTTTCTCTAAAATACATGAAACATAAAAAATAAAATCTACAAATTCATAACCTCTTTTTTCATTAGTTGTTATTGAAACAACTAAGTATGCATTATACATATATGAATATATTGCTATATATAATCTTTCAGTTTGTATAATGTAATTCATATACATAACTATTTGCTATTAGATAACCAATTGATGTGCTATACCCTGGCCAAGGACTATATCTCCTGCTCTCGGCATTTCTTAGTTTCCTGTTTGTATAAGGCTGAGACTGCATGGGCTTTGCCCACCCAATTTAACATGTCTTTTGTTGTTATTCTAGTTCAGCTCATGTTTAGCCAGGCATGTTGGTAAGACTTCATGTGTGTAGCTTCTAACATTATGAGGAGACACAATCTCACAGAAAACTCCCTGATTTTCTGGCTCTTACAACTTCTATGTCCGCTTTATTGCAATTCTTCCTGAGACTTCAGTGTAGGAATGTTTTGTAGTTTTATTCTTTGGGATGGATACTTCACAACTCTGCATTTTGATTGGCTGTGATTTTCTCCAATAGACTTAAATTGGCTATCCAGTACCAAATAGTCAGCCCTGAACAAATACACACACACACACACACACACAGAGAGAGAGAGAGAGAGAGAGAGAGAGAGAGAGAGAGAGAGAGAGAGAGAGAGAGAGAGAGAGAGAGAAACAGATAAAGACACAGACACAGACACCACAGACACACAAGTAATAGTATACAGACTGAAAAGGTTATATTTTAAAATATATACGCATATACATATATGAATGAAATAGTAATTAATGAAACAGAGAGTTTGAATTTGAAAGAGTGAGGGCAAGGAACAATATGTGGAACAGTTTGGAAAGATGGAAAAGAAGGGAAATGTAATTATATTATAATTTCAAAAATTAAAAAGAGGAGGAGGAGGAGAAAGAGAGCAGAATTAGAGGAGAGAAAATGAGGTAGAAGAGGAATAAATATTATTAACAATTGTAATATTAATAATAGTTATTATGTTTGTCCCGTTGACAAAATCCAGTTATACCCATGACACTTCCAAACAGTAAAATAACAAAGCTGTATCAAGTCTTTAAACAAAAGAACTAGGAAGGCTGAAAGGACATAATTTTATGGCCATCAGTTTATGCACCAAGAAAACCCAAAACAGAGAACAAATTTGAAATTTTGCTAACTTTTAAGCTCTTTATCACCAATACTAGAGACCTACCTGTCATCATAGTTTTTGTTTGTTTGTTTGTTTATTTGGACAGGAGAGTTGGGAAAAGTCACCCTATAAGTCTGCTCCAGGGGTCTCTTATCTATGAGAGTGTTGGTTATTTCATCCACAGGGAGTAATTATGCCAAATATTTCTGAAAATTAGATTTTAAGAAGATAGGAGTATCACTTCTGTAGTTGGGTTACAAAACACTGTAACTGTCTGTTACTTCCTTGCTGCCTTTGGTGAGGCATATTTATATTACTAAGATTTTTATATGACAAATAACTCAAGAGCCAGAAAGGAGCCAAGGCCACAGATCTGAGAACTATTGAGGAACTGAATTCTGCCATCAAGTGAGTGAACAGATCCTCCCACACAATGTACCATCTTATGAAGCTTTGAAAAGTGACAACAGACTCAGGAATGACTCTGAGCCAGAAATAAAACCAAACTTGCCTGGACTTCTGACCTACAGAATCTTTGACATCATAGTTATGTGTTGTTTTATATAGCTAAGCCTCTTATCATTAATTACATGGCAATGGGATAGCTAACACAGCCCTTACATTCTATGAGAAATTTGATTTTTTTCCTTCTCTGATTTCTTCTTCTTTTTACCTGCTTCACCTTTATCTTCTTAACTTGCATTTCTTCTCTTGTTTTTTTTTTTGACCCAGATCCACCTATACATCACATCTAAAATTTTACCCCAACATTGCATGATCAAGGAGATCCTCAAGCATATCCATATAACTATGCCATTGTAGTGATGTGTACTTATAGCAAATTTTCCTTCATGCTTCACTTTCCTTTAGCATTTGCCACATCCTAACATGCAATATATTTGAGTTTTAAACTGTTAATAGCCATTCTATCTCTAATCCAAACTATAAACTATTAAAGTTTGTTTTCTTTTACCATTGATCTCATGATTTCAAAATATCTATCTATCTATCTATCTATCTATCTATCTATCTATCCATACTTAATAGAGAGTGTTTATTGAAAATGAACCAACATTTAATAACAGTTCAGCTAGACCACATCTTTTCTAGCTAAAATCTTTTAATATAAAATGAATTTTGATGTGTGTGTATGCATGTTCATGTGTGTGCCTATGCTTATGAAGGCCAGAGAGAATGTTATTTGTGGGAGCCCTAAAAGATTTCAGCTTGTGGCTCGTTTCCATTTTGCCTCAAGGTCAGAGAATACAAGCTTGTTTTCTCCCATAAGGCTACATAATAGGATGCTTTGGCCAAAGGTATGGTTACCAGGTGCCTTGTGTTTTCAGAACTGAAGAAGTGTTTATACCTGTTTGTACTTAATTCTCCCCTTTGCTGGAGTATAAAAAGCCCAGGAGAAATAAATCTGGGCTACTACAGTATTCACTGACAGCTTTCCTGTCTCTTAAGCTTTCTGTCTCTATCTAATTTTTTCTGTCTCTGTAATTTCTAATCCACACTCCCCTCTCCAGGACTATACTAAGTCATGGTGGCTGCTGACAGTTATTGGGTATCATTCTTCAGGAATCATCCACCTTATTTTACTTCTCTGAGACAGTATCTCTCACTGGGACCTATGGCTTAGTAAGTTAGACTTACTGGCCAGTAAGCGCCAGAATTCTACTTGTCTCTGCTTCTCTATCCTTGGCATTACAACTATGTGCTACCATGTTTGATAAATTCCCTATGGACTTGTCTCTCTAGCTATCTAAAAATAAAATTTGTCTTTATTTGAAGTAATTCAATGTTATAGAAATTTTTGTAATGTTTTATGTATATGCATGTTGTCTGTTTCTAAATTAATATACACCTGGAAGACAGATATTTTAGCCTGTACAACCATTCAACATCTCTACCATTGAGGTCTAACTGCATTATTATTAAAGTAAATCTTGGCTTTACTTGTATGCCAATATCCTTATAGTATTTTTCTAAATGTGTAAATAATATAAACATATACATTTACATATATAGATACAAATGCACACACATATACATACATACATACATACATATTACTGAGACTTCTATATAATTGAATAAAAGCTATGCCATTCTGCAGTTGAGACCACAACACAGGGGTTATTTGAAATGTAATCCATGTTTCAGTTGAGAATGTAATCTGTGTGTGTTTCAGTTGAGAATGTAATCTGTGTTTCAGTTGAGAATGTAATCTGCATTTCTGTCTCTCAGTGCTCTCTGCTTCATGTGACTTTGTCTGTTTTCAGAGAGTAGCTCTGCTCATCTATAACTACTAATAGAAGTGGGTTTTTTTTCTTTTTGAAAGGCAGGTTATGTTTCTTCTGTATTTAAAGGGCCAATAGTTCCACTGTGAAATACATAAAAATCAACTGGGAACATGGGTGTGTCCTGACAGAGCCTGAGATGTAGAGTACAAGGACATCTAGAATTTGGGACTATGAATAGATATGGGCAGTGCCTTTAGCAGTTCACATTTAGTCATTTTCTATCTGGAAAATGGTCAGTCCCATGAGCAGTATGTGTACAGTTAAAGAGAACATAATTGCTGTGAAGTTGTACAACCTACAGCCAGTCTCTAAGTGTGCATCCCTGCCAGCCTCTCTGAGTGCATAATTCATTTCATTTATTCTTTCAGCATCCTTTTTGTGTGGTACCAGTTTACTTATTTGCAAATGCTTTGAGCACTTTTGCATTCTTTGCAAGTATGATTTAAGATTTTTTAAAACTTATACTTCCTTAAATGTCAGCATTTTCTCTGGACCAGATCATCTATTCATTCTGTAAATCAGATATTGGCAGTAAAGATACAACTTAGTGAGCCATTATTTTGTGTGAGAGCAGCTGTAGATCAGATGTCTACATGTGTGGTCATGATGTAATAAAAAGTCATTGACAAATAACAGACAGTAGACTTGGGCTATGGTTCATTGTTGAAGATGATTTCTCATTCTGGCTATGCTCCCATCCAGCATTTCCCAAGGGAAAGAGTCTACTAATAATATAGTCTTATAGCTATTTTGTTTTGTTTATGATGCTTGATGATAGATATACAGAAGAAAGTGTAAAATGTAAGATTTCAATGTTCAAATTGTGTTCTGTGGCTTAAGTGTACACACATAAATATTAGCAATATCTATCATAGTATTCTCATTTCTTCCTGCTTAATGAGTTGCCCAGACATCCAAGGGAACAAGTTCAAAACTGGCTATGCAGTACTCAAAATAACAAAAATATAGGTTAGTGAGACAATAAAATTAAAACACTTTCCAAGGTGAAATCTCATGGATTTAAGTTTTAAATCTCCTGCTATAGCTTTGGGTAGTTCTTATAACATCTATCCTGAGATATCCTGGGAATATATCTCCATGGTAGAATACTTGCTTTTTAGGTATCATGTTCAGGGTTTTGTGTAGCTTTTGATTTTGCCCTGGAATATACCTAATAATCAGATTTTGCTCATTTCATGAAATCTGTTTTTCTTATTCCTGTGTGTAGCTTGTTTGAACTTAATTCCAGACATCCTATGGCCATCAAGTGTCAGTTTTCCTTTTCAATTACATAATCTGAAACTGTTGCAGAGGATTAGCTTGAAATTTCCAGCAGTTTGGGGGAGACTTAGTTATTTATTCTCATCTTCATTGTTTGTAGCCTGATTTTTATTAGGTGAATGTTAGACACAGGGCTTCTCTGAGGATCTCAGTAATCCCCTCTCTCTGTCTCTCTCTCCCTCCATCCCTTAATGTATGTGTTTGTGGGGGGGGTGCGTGCAATACAATATACATTGTTTTGGTTGGTGGGTGAGGAAAATTCTTGAGCTCATTAGAGTGGTCAATAGATCCATAATATTAAAGACTATATTGAAATAAACTTGGAATTTTTTGCAGACATAGCAAAAACATGTGGTAGAAGAACAAATATTAATGTATAAAAATACTTATTTCTAATAAATGTTTATTAGCTGTCAGGAATCTTTAATTCATGACATGGGATTGATGTGTATCTCAGGCTGACACACGATACTCCTGCCTTGTCTTCCAAATGCAGAGACAGCAGGCATGCACCACCATACTTGCTCAATAAGTGTTGTTTTAATGGGCTGTCACAAATAACAGAAGCGTTTTTTAACCTTTCTATCCTTTGAGCTGATATTTTAATAAATCCTCAGTAGCCAAGCCTTCACCCATGGCATACAGAAAGGACATCTTAATGGAATACCCTTCAAACATTAAGGGTATAGTGAGTAATTTTGATTATCTACTTGACTAGGAGACAAACTTCTGGGAACACCTGTGAAGAATTATCTAAATTGGGTTAACTGAGGTAGGAACCCCTTTAACTGTGGATGGTACCACTTTACGCACTGAGGTACTGAACTGAATAGAAAACAAGTTGAGCCCCAGCGTTCATCTATCTCTGTTTCCTTATTGTTTGTGACCAGCTGCTTCAACCTCTGAGCACCATGATTACCCTACCCACGACAGACTATTCCCTCAAACTGTGACCCAAGATAAACACTTTCTTATGTTACTTTTGCCAGGTATTTTGTCACAACACAACACACATGACTAATACAAAAGAATAATAAACTTTCAAGGACACACAAGATAGCTGTCCTCCCACCACATATGACATTTGTTGCTTTGACATCAGCAGATAGCAACTGTGTTGGCAAAAATTACTTCAGTTTTAAGAATTTAAGTTTTCCCCCTGTGCAAAAGGTTTGTTGCTTTTGGACTCCATTCTTTGCTCAACTCCAGTCTTTTATGACTCTCTAATACAATGATTTTCAATCTTCCTAAAACTGTGACCTTTTAATACCTTTAATCACCTCATGTTGTGGTGATCCCCAACCATAACATTATTTCCTTGCTACATAATAACTGTAATTTGCTACTGTTATGAATCAAAATGTAAATATCTGATATGCAAGATATCTGATATACAACCTGCTTGATCCTCAAAAGGTTGAGTTCACAGGCTGAGAACTGCTGCTTTAAGGCATTTCTATTGCTGAAGCAGAAAGACTGGATTTCCCCCTCTGTGATGGTTAGTTGTAAATGTCAGCTTGATATAACTTAGTATCACATGGGAAGGACATCTTAATGAAGAATTATCCAGATAAAATTGGCCTATGAGAGAATAGGATCACTTGATTCTTTATCAGCATAAGAATTTGACCCCATAATCCCTAAGAAGTGAAGAAAGCTACCTGGGTGTTGTATTTGGTCTTGACTGTGAATGTGATGCTTTAAGTATCATCCACAACTTCCCTGCAATAATGGACTGTAACATGGAACTGTAAGATGAAACAAAATAAAACATCCCTGCCTTCTGTTGCTTTTTGTCACAGTACTCACCACAGGAAAAAAAATGAAATTGAAACTTTTCACAAAAACTTGTTTTAATAACCCAAGCCAATTTTATTTTTGGCTCTTAGAGATAAGGAAACTGATTTATAGTTTATTTCCTCTCTTTTTGTACCATCTACTTCAGTGCTAGGAATTTACAGGTGCTCAGCTGAACTACAAAGTGTTGAAAAAAGTTAAATAGTTAAATATTAACTTGAAGGGAAAATATTGAAATGGTTCCCTAGCAATGAGATTTCAGTATCTTGCTGCCAAGACTTTCCTGCCTCCCTTGCTAACTCAAGGCAAGAATGAATTTCAGTTACTGTTCTGTTGCCTACTCCACCCACCAGCAAATGTGCCTTCAAGCATCTCATTTCCAGGAACGATTTAGTGCTGTGGCTATTGACCAACCAATACTCACTCATTTATGAGCTCATGCTTGGAAAGAAATCAGTTTGGCTTTTGTGTTTTCCATTGAGGATTTTTTTAAGAGCCCAGCCTATGACAACACGTCTCCCTATTAGTTCATATATTTTCCAGTCAGAAGAGCCTTTGGGTACACACCCTTAGATTTCAATTCCTGGCTTTTTTAAGCTAAATACTTGATTTCACCAGTAAGATTTAATAAATCACTTTAAGATTCTTTTAAAAGATTTTTTACTCATATATGAAAAAGATTTGGGGTTGGGGTATTGGTTCAATGGGTAAAGGACATGCTGTACAGTTATTAGGATCAGCATTTGGAAATCTAAACTCACGGACATGCCATACATGCTTGAAGGCCTCCTATAAGCTCGGTGCTTGAGGGGTGGCTATAATGTATCCTCAGAGTGGGATGGCTAACTAGACTAGCAGAATTTGGGAGCTCAGAGTTCAAATGAGAGACTGTGCCTCAATTGTATGGTTGAGAATGATTGAAAAACATACTCATAATAAAACTCTGGTCTTCAAAAGCACTTGTATCCATGTGCATGAGTACCCACACATGTGTATATACACATACACCTGCAAAAGAAACCCACAACTCAGCTTGTCATAGTTAGAAAGTTGTATTAAATCTTTCCATGTTCTCTGCATTACTCACTCATAATTAAGAAAAGAAATCTCTGCAACACACAAACCCTTTTTCAATGGAAAGTAATTGGCCATGGGAGATTATCATCAACCTGCAGTTGAATTTCAGACATAATCACCCCTATGGAAAAGTTTAAAACAACTAGAAAAATTCTCTCACCTGCTTTTCATAAAAGTTGCACAAGAGACCTTGGGGAGCGCACATTTAGCTCCTAAAATACCTGACCTATTTATTTGCTATTCTCCCAGCTGTTGTTTCAGCTGGCTCTGGGTTATGCAGCTCATATGTACTCCCCTAAGAAGGCTTTCTGAGGAGACTCATACCAGGATTCATTTGCTGAGCAGTTAGGGTGGCTTTTAAAACATAGCTAGCCAGGGTGGGTTCATTAAATCCTCTGATAGCATCTAGGTCAGGCATTCTCCCACTGCATGTTCTTTGTGTTCCTTCCTTTCAACGGAAAAAATAATCACTGTCCCCTCCCTTTCTGTGACTTCTTTATGGCAAGGTCCTGATGCCAACAGCTGCTGGCAGGGCTGTTTCCAAAGCACTGCACGGTGAACTTGATCCAAGGGCTTTTGGTTTCCATAGCAACCAGGGCAGCCTCGATTGTGTTGTCACCAAGATCACTGGAGCAGCCACGAGCCCTATTATTTCCTTCCTGGAAAATGAGCGTGTAGGCATAAATCTCCCGTTGTGTTTTGAATGTGAAATGTTCCTCAGAGGCTTATTTGTTTGAACATGTTGTCTCCAGCTGAGGACGCTCTTTTGGAAAGTTGTGAAACCTTCAGGAGGGGGAGCCTTGTTGGAGGTAGTTGGTCACTAGTGGCAAGACTTGAAGATTTCTAGTTCAGCCCTACTTCTTGTTTATTCTTTTCTTTCTCACTGTGTAGTCAGTGTAGCTGCCTGTCTCATGTTGCTGCTACTGTGCATTCCCAGACATGATAAAATCACCCTTTTCTTCAACTGCAATTAAAATAAACCCTCCCATGTTTAAATTGCTTAGCTCAGACATTTGATCACAGCAAAAGACAATAACCAATAAACATCCTCTGCCAATTTGTCATGGAAAATAGTTATTTTGTACATACAAAAAGTCAAGAAAAAGTTGGCACCTCAGAAGTGCTTGGTAAGAGTTATAGGGATATGTGCAGGTGAAACAAGATTTTCATATGGGTGCTTGGATTTGAACTTAGGTGCTCAAGCTTGCCCAGCAAGTACTCTTACCCACTGATCCATCCTGTAGCCCCAAGAACCGAGATCTAAATTTAAGCTCTTTTTTCAAAATTGAAGGAATATAGTGTTTCATCTATTTTCACATAAATCCTTATCTTTTTATTTATTTCTGTGTGGTTACATTTAGAAGCAATTTAACAAGATTTGTGACAAGGTAACTGAGCAGGACCTTGTGATATTGATCAAATGTCTAAGTAAGGAGCTGTCATAATAGTGATGGATGGGTAATCTATATATTCATGCTCACACAGTACATTCTGGCCTTCAAAGAAATTAGGAAAAAAAATGTTTGCCAAAACCTCATTTGCTGAAAGCCTGAAATATAAGCTGATGAGTAATGCTGGAAAAATAGAAAATGATCATTTGATTCAGGGGAAGAAAAGCATTTCATGGTCTCTGGGATAACATACTCAGCATTGTTTCACTTGATAAATTTAGCTTCCAGCTTCATTGTTATATTCTAAAAGCACAATAGTATTTGGAAGGATCTTGTTAAATACATTAGCCATGACAAGTAGATCAAAATACATAATAAATCTAATTGTGCCAAGATAGAAAAGTATATGCACATTATTAGTATTTATTAGAATCTCAATTTTGAACTGCTAATATGTTCTGAAGTGAACACAGTTGGCAATGTGAAAGCAATTTAAACATTTTTTTCTGAAACCATTTTTAAGATAGAATCTAGGAAAATATGTTCAAAATGGACAGTTACCAGCTCTCTGATTATAGGACCAGGGTTTACATACTGTTGTGGTTTGAATGTGAAATGTGCCCATAGGCTTATGTGTTTGAATTCTTGTGTTCTTTAGCTGCAGGTATTTTTAAAAAAGTTGTGGAATCCTTAGGAGTTAGGTCTTTGCTACAGAAAGTGGGTCATAGGCAGCCAGCCTTGAACACAGACCTAGAAGTTTTAAAGCTTGGCTCTACTTCCTATTCACTCTCTGCTACTTGACTGTGAATGTAGTGTAACCAGCTAGCTTCCTGTTCTTGCTGTCATATCCTCTTCCTTGCCATGAGTGACTATGGTCTGAGACTATACTCATTCACCCTTAAGGTGCTTTTATTGGGATATTTTATTATAATATGAGTTTCTGGCCCAGCCTAGCCCTGCCCTACAGTCCTGACCTGCCTATGGTCACTTTCTGCCCCCCAAAAATGACTCAGATGCTTATATTAATTACAGTGTTTGGCCTATGTCTCTGACATATTGCTAGCTAGCTCCTGCATCTTAATTCAACCCATCTCCATTAATCTGTTCTGCCACATGGCCCATGGCCTGTGGCTTACCTGTGCTACTTTACATGTTGATTCTTGTAGCTGGATGACATCTCTTTTGACTCTGCTCTTCTTCCCCTATCTATGCTTCGATTTCCCTACCTACTTCTAAGATGCCAGCCATAGGCCAAAACAGTCTTTTTATTAAAGAATGATATTCATAGCATACCGAAAGATATCCCACATCATTTTATCATAGCAATGAGAAAGTAACCAATATATACGGTAAACATAAAATGTCTGTGAACTTGATGCCATTAACTTTCATCCTTTAAGCATAGTTTTATCATGTATCTAGTCAGATGCAACTTGCAGGTTCCTTTATAGTCACTTGCCATTCCTCATTACTGAGGAAAGGCAAACACCTTCATGTTGGACTCTGTAAATGAATGATTTGGAAAACCTAAGAAGGAAAAGTGGCTTAAAAGTGAAACACTCACCTAGTCTTTTCTTTTATGCTATGTTAAACACATTTCTTAACCATGCAGGCTAAAAATAGTCAAGATTATTTCTCCTGTGAAAGTGAGAAGCAACTTAATTTGCCATGAACTTAAGCAGAAAAGGGAGAACCAGTTTTCCACCTCCTCCACCGACCTCTTAAGCAAGTAGAAATTGAGGAATCAGATAGCCTTCAGGGGAGAAAAGTAATTCTAGAAATATGTGTATGCAGGCTGATTTGCATAGATATTTTATTTTAAAATAGGACCATCAGGAGATTATACCCTGCTGAAATAGACCCACAGAGAGCATTTTCTTTGCATAATCCTCAGGTTGCTTAGGGGAAGTTGACTTTCATAGTCAACTGTAAGAAAGTAAACATTGTTGAAGGATAGGAATGAGTCTCAGATGGGTAAAATATTCAGACAGGAAAATATAATTAGTGGAAAACAGAAACCTCTGTAGTGATATAAAGGCAGTCAATGGTGGATCTGTGTTAACAAGAGGGGGAAGGAGGCAGACCAGGATTCCCTGGCACACGTGTGAAGCCAGGTTAAAACAGCAAAGGCCACAACTACTGATTCTGAAGAAAGCTGGCATTACAAATCAGGTTCAAAAGTATATTGCTTGTGACCCTGCATTTGACCTATTTTTGTAAATATTTTTCTTTCATTTTTGACATTATAATAGAGTTACATCGTTTTCTCCTTCCCTTTCCTACTTCTAAATGCTCCCATATACCTCTCTTTGATAATTACAAATTTATGGCATGTTTTTGTTTTTATTACATGCATATATGTACGTACATATATATTCCTGAATGTAATCTATTCAGTCTGTATAATGTATGTTTTCACATCTGACCAGTTGATAGTGGTTAACCAATTGGTGTGCTCTTCCCTGGGGAAGACTATTTATCCCACTCTCAACATTTCTAGGTTTTGCATAGTTGTTCGTGTAGGGTTGTGTTCCTGTGGACATTTTCCTATTCACATTGTCATGTCTATTGTCATTATTCAGCACATGTTTACATAGTCATATTTGTGAGACGTTGAGAGTGTAGTTTCTGACATTGCTAGGAGACACAATCCCACAGCAAACTCCCTGGTTACCCAGTTTACATCTTCTTTCTGCTCCCTTTTCTTCTGCAATGTTTCCTGAAGCTTAGATGTGGGGATTGTTTGTAGAAGTATCCATTGGGATTGGGCTCGACAATTCTGCATTTTAATTGGTTGTGGGTTTTCTGTAATTGTCTCCATCTGTTACAAAGAGAAGTTTCCTTCATGAAGGCTGAGAACTATACTTATCTATCTGTATAAGGACAAATATTTAGACTACATGGGATTATGCTGGATCCATAAAGTGGCAGTTGAGTGTTCTCCACGATCTGCGACTGCACTAGCCCTGAGTAGTTGGCTAGGTTTCCAGTATCTGACATTATTTACCTATTGTTAAGTGAGTTGTAAGACTAATTAGAGAGCTGTTGGTTACCGTCCAGGTAGGTGTGCTACTGCTCAACACTCTGAGTTCTTGTGTTATGCTGGTTGTTGTGGTTCATAGATATTATAACTGGATAGGACTGTTGATTACTTCCCTCTTTTGGAAGCTTGTATGGACTTCAGGGAAGTGGTTTTCATGTCAGTTCCAGCTTAGGAATCTCTGGGTCCTGTTTCTGAAGTGCATGGTGTCTTACACTGGATAGGGTCAAACAAAGGTAATAGAAATAGCCTGTAATGCTTTGAGAGTCTCTTGGATAACCTTAAGCAACAACTCAAAATTGGAGCCTTTTATGCTTGGTGTTGGAATTTTGTTTGGTGGTCTTTTGGGTCTTGGAGAGAACATTGTTAGCAATATGAGAAATTTTTATTTTAACCTTATATGTATATTTATATACAGATTTACATGTATTATAGGATTTTAACATTTCTTTTGGTATATAGTTAGTAGTATGATTGTTTATAATATGTTCAGATGCCCTTGATGTTGTCCTATCTTCCTTCCTCCATCTCCTTTATTTATATCCCCCACATTCCAGATCAGATAACTTGTACCCTGTTAGTCCCTTATCTATTGCCCCCTATACTATACCCTTGCAATGGTCCTTTATTACTTTCCTGGTTTATGTAGTTACCGCAGTCTATGTACTCACATCTGAAGATTTTTTTCAGTTTTTCTCTTTCTTTTTTATTATTATAAACAAAGAAGACACACTTTCTATCCTTGTATATCCTTATTCAAGGTCCCTTCTCCTCCCACCACATCAGGTCATTCTCTCTTCTCCACAACTCCCCCCCCAGGCAGGTGGCAGGCAGTCCCATGGTCCCACTGTCCAATATTGCTTAGTTCAGCCTCCACTCCTGGCAGATCCAGTTTTCTCCCCCCTCCCTCAAGAGTGAGTCAGGTGTTCCTCTAGGGGGAGTGGGACCCAAGGAGTCAGTCCAGGGTGTTTCTGATCCCAAGCTGTTCAGTGGTTGTGGTTTGCAGCTTGGACGTGCTTTGCTTTTTTCTTGTTTGTTTGTTTAGAGTCCACTAATGAGTGAATACATCCCCTGCTTATCTTTCTGGGTTTGTGATACTTCGGTCAGAAGAATATTCTCCAAATCCATCCATTTGCCTACAAATTTTAGGATATCATTTTTTTCTTACCGCTGAGTAGTACTCCATTGTGTAAATCCATCCATTTGCCTACAAATTTTAGGATATCATTTTTTTCTTACTGCTGAGTAGTACTCCATTGTGTAGATGTACCACAATTTGTTAATCCATTCTTCAGTTGAGGGGCATCTAGGTTGTTTCCAGGTTCTTGCTATTACAAATAATGCTGCTTTGAACATAGTTGAGCTAATGCCTTTGGAGTGTGACTGTGCATCTTTTAGGGTATACACTCAGAAGTGGTATTGCTGGATCCTTGGGGAGATTGATTCTCAATTTTCTGAGAAACCGCCATACTGCATTCCAAAGTGGCTGATTAAGCTTACACTCCCACCAACAATGGAGGAGTGTTCCCTTTGCTCCTCATCCTCTCCAACATAGGCTGTCATCTGTGCCTTTTATCTTAGCCAATCTAACAGGTATTAGGTAGTATCTCAAAGTTGTTTTGATTTGCATTTCTCTGATGCTAAAGATGTTGAGCACTTTTTCAGGTGCCTTTCAGCCGTTTGTAATTCTTCTGCTGAGAATTCCCTTTTTAGATCTGAACCCCATTTTTTGATTGGGTTATTCAAGGTTTTGGGCTCTAGATTCTTGATTTCTTTGTATATCTTAGAGATTAGTCCTCTATCACTTGTAGGGTTGGTGAAAATCTTTTCCCATTCTGTAGGTTGTTTTGGATGAGAGAGAATATTTGATGTTTGACTTTCTGGGTCTGGGTAACCTCACACTTATGACCTTTTCCAACTCCAACCATTCATCTTTAAAGTTAATGGTTTTATTTTTCTTTACAACTGAATAGTGTTCCATAGTGTATATGTACCATATTTTCATTATACATCTGTTTGGTTGTTTCTGTTTCCTAGCAATCATGGATAGAGCAGTTATGAATATAGATAAGCAAGTATCTGTGAAATAGGATGTTTATGCCAGCATATGCCAAGCAGTGGTAGAGCTAGTTCATATGGCAGATCTACTTGTGGCTCTTTGAGATTTCTCCACACTGATTTCCACAACAGGTGCATCAGTTTGCCATCTCACTGAGTAGTCAGTTTTCTTTCCCCCAAATTCCCTCCCACATTTGTTATTGGTTGTTTTATTGATCTTTGCCATTTTGATTGGGTAAGATAAAAATCTCAAAGTTGTTTTGACTTGCATTTCCCCAATTGCTAGGGATGATGAACATTTTTGAGTATTTTTTGTTCTTTAAAGAAGGTCTTAGGTCCACTTTTCAAATGGGTGATTTTTAAAAAGCTTTTTGGTTTTTTGAGTTCTCTATATGTTCTGGATATTAATCCTCTTTTTCCAGTTGATTCTTTCATCAGATATATAGGAACCTTGTAGTTCCATGAAATCCCCCTTGTCAAGTGTTGACATTAATCCTTGGGCAAATTTAGAATCCTGTTAGGGAAGTACTTTCCTACACCCATATCATGAAGAACACTTCCTATATTTTCTTCTAGCAGTTTCAGGATTCAGGTTTAGGTCTTTGATCCATTTGGGGTTAGTTTTTCTGCAAGGTGATAGATACAGGTTTTATTTAATTCTTCTGCATGTACTCATTCAGTTTTCTCAGTAGTATTTGATAAAAATGCTTTTTCTCCAGTTCATGTTTTTGTAACTTGTCAAATATTGTATGTTTGAAGTTATAGGAACTTTTATTTAGATTTTCAGTTTTGTTTTATTTGTCTACATCTCTATATTTGTGCCCGTATTATATAGTTTTGTTTACTGTGGCTCTGGATATTTCTTAAAATCTGTAATTGTAATCCCTCTAGAATTGTTCATTTTAGTCAGGCTTGTCTAAAATCTAGGATATTTTGTGATTAATTATGAATTTTAAAATGAAAAAAAATTAAAGAATGAAATGAGGATTTTGACGGGATTGTACTGAATCTGTAAATAGCTTTTGGTAAAATGGTCAGTTTTACAATGTTAATTCTAGTGATCTATAATAATGGGATATTACTTTATTTTCTAGTGTCTTTTTCTCTATCTTAAGTGGCTTAAAGTTTTCATTTTCAGGTCCTTAACTTTCTTTCCTAAATTTCTTACTGGATATTTTATTTTCTTTGAGGTTTTTATGAGTGGGAGTGTTCCATGACCTCCTTTTCTGTTTAGTTAATGGTGGGTGTAGACAAAAGCTCTTGATTTGTTTAAGTTGATTCTTTTTCCTTGCCACTTTGCTGAATGTATTACTTTTAAAAGTCTTCTGGCAGAATTTTTGGGATCTCTAATGTATAGTATCATATCATCTGCAAAAAGGGATGATTTGACTTCTTTTTCTATTTGTATCTCGTTAATTTCCTTCTCTTGGATTATTGCTCCAGCTAGTATGTTGAACAGAATATTGACAAGGATCTGAAATAATTGACAACTCCGTCTTGTTCCTGACTTTAGTGAGGTTGTTTCAAGCTTTTTCCCCAATAGGCTGGTGCTGGCTGTTGGTTCCTTTCTCATATATAGCTTTTATTTTGTTCCCTTTACCCATACATTCTCTAGGACTTATAAAGTCATGTTAGATTTTGTCAAAGGCTTTTCTGCATCTTTTGAGATGAAAATGTAATTTTTTCAAGTCCATTTATATGGTTTATTACATTTATTGACTTGTGCATGTGGAATCATCTCTACATTTCAGGGATAAAATCAATGTGGTCATGGTGGATAATCTTTTTGATGTATGTCTATATTTTGTAAATATTTTTCTGAGTATTTCTGAGTCTATGTTAACCAAGTACATTGGCCTATAGTTTCCTTTCTGTTGTGGCTTTAACCACCTTTGGTATTAGTGTGATATTGATTCTGTAGAGGGAGTTTGGGAATGCTCATTGTGTTTCTATTCTTTTTACAAAATAGTTTAAGAAGGACTGCCTGTAGATCTTCTTTGAATGTCTATAAAATTCTGCTGTGAATCTATGTGGTCTTTTCTTTTCTTTTTTGTCCTGGAAGGCTTTATATTACTATTTAACTCTCCTCATTTATTATACATCTATTTACATTGTTGACTTGGCTTAATTTTGGTGGTTTGGCTGAATATTTGTCTTCTACAGCTTAATGGAATACATGTCTTTAAAAACATTTTGTAAAATACTAACTTATAATTTTCTGAATTTCTTTAGTGTTTGTGCTAATATTTTTCTGTTCATTTCTTGTTCTATTAATTTGAGTCCCCCTATTCTGGTTAGCCCAAGGGTCTGTCAATCTTGTGTATCTTCTCAAAAACTTGGATTTGTTGATTCTTCATATTGTTTTCTATGTTTCTATTTCACTGATTACTGTTCTGATTTTTATTATATGTTGCTATCAAGTGGGATTGCATTTTGTTTGTTCTTGTTTTTACAACATTTTGAATTACATGATTAAGCCATTCATTGTACTCTTTTGATTTTTCCTTTTATTGAAATAGATACTTTTCACACATATTTTGGATTTTTAAAATATAATCATGTAGTGCTATAAATTTCCCTTGTAGGAATATTTTTCAATGTGTCTCAAGATTTTTATGTTTTAATTTTCATTCACTTCTAGCAATTTTATTTCTTTTTTGATCCATTTCTCATTCAGTAATGAACAATGTAATCTCTGTGAGTTTGTGTATTTATTAGAGATTTTATTTTTTTGCTATTAGTTTTAAGTTTTATTGCATTGTGGTTAGACAAGATAGAAGAATTGGTTTCAGTCTTTTAGCATTTGTAAAGATTTGTTTTTTTGTTCTAGGACATGGGCTATTATTACTATTATTATTATTATCTTGGTTATTATTTTTGTTATTGAAAATAGCTTTTTATTCCCATGACATATTCTGGGCATGGCTTCCCCTCTCTCATCTTCTCCCAGATCTTCTCAATAAAATCAGAAACCACAATAAATAATCAAAAGACCAGTATAGTGAAAAAAGAAAGTCCAAAACAATGCATTGTGAATACTAGTCAGTAGAGGTGAAGGTTCTAGTTGGATATCAACACAACTTCTCTGTGTTTAGTGAGATATATAGGTGTCCTCAGTGAGACATATAGGTGTTGTAATCAGCAATAGGGGCTTACTATCAGTTTGCTGAGAGCAATCAGTAGCCTTGGAAATAGCTTGAATTATTAAAGGCTTTTCATTTGACCCATTTCATCAATAATTGAATTAGATATTAACCATTTATGGCACTGGAGGTTTCACTTGGTGGTGAGAGATGTCTACTTGGGACTTTCATCTCCCCCATTATTTGGTGATTCTCTATATACATATGTATATTTATACATACATACATACATACATACATACATATATATAAAACACATACATATATCACTCCTTTACCCTGATATTTCCTCCACTTCCCTGTTTGATTCTCCCATTTCAGACACCCCCATTCATAACTATTCTATTTCCCCATTTTAGGGAGATTTCTCCCTCACCAATTCTGTACTCTATATCTAATGTCTATGGTTATACGAAAGCTTAAAAGCTAACATGGCTATGGTCTACTTTAGAATAGTTTCCATGTGCTGCTAAGCAGACTGTTTCTTTGGTGTTTGCATAGACTATCCCATAGATACCTGTTAATTCCACTTGATACGTGATGTCAGTTAGTTCTGATGTTTCTGTGTTTATTAATTTTTTGTTCAAAGGAACTGTCTGTTGGAGAAAATGGTTATTCTCTACTAATTTTAATAGACTTGGATATTGCAGTTATCCACAGATGTTAATAGACTGATGATAATATGTGTTTTTAAGTTCAGAAGAAGATTTTTTATGATACTGGGCAACTAGGAGTTAGGTCCATATATTTCAGATATCAATGTTTTTTTTGATCAACTGTCCCCTTGATTAGAATGAAGTACCCCTATTTAATTCCTTCTGACTGGATTTAGTTTGTTAGATCTTAGGAGAGTGATGCCTGTTTGCTCTGGGTCCCATTTGTTTGGAATACTTTTGTCCATCCTTTTACTCTATGGTAGTGCCTGTCTTTAAAACTAGATGTGTTTCTTCTACACAACACACAGATGAATTCTGTGTTTTGATCCATTCACTCAGCCTTTGTCTTTTGATCAGAAAATTGAGATCTTTGAAATTATTACTGAAATGTGCATGCTAATTGTGGTCACCATACTGTTTATGCTGTACTGTTGATTTTTGATATATTTGTTTCTGTTCAGGGTGACATTTTGTATTTTAATAATTATAGCTAAGTATTATTTTCTCATAGTATCTATGCTATGCTCATTTTCTCTTTAGCCTGAAATAATGCTTTCTGCATTTTTTTAGGTTTGTTTTATTGGATATATATTTTTGGACTATTTATGTCATTTGAAATTTTTCTTTCTTTTCCTTCAATTTGACACCTAGTTTTGCTGGGAACATTAGTCTAGGTTGCTGCCACAATCTTTTAGGACTTGAAATGCATTGCTTTAGGCTCTTCTGGCCTTCAAATTTAACACTGACAAGTCACTTATTATTTTGATGGGTTTTCCTCTATATGTGACTTGTGTTTTTTCCTTTGCAGCTTTCAAAAACAGTTTCATTGTTATTTATACTTAGTGTTTTAACTATGATATGCTGTGGGGATGCTCTTTCTGGTTCTGTCTCCTTGGAGTTCTCTGTGCTTCTTATATCTCTATGGACGTATTTTTTCTTAGTTTGGGTAAGTTTTACTCTACAATCTTGTTGAAGATCTTGTTTACGCCATTCACTTGAGCATCTTCTATCTCATGTATTCCTATAATTCAAGAGTTTATGTTTTAATGGTATTCTGTATTTCCTGTGTATTCCCTTCTGTTTTTTGTAAATTTGCATTTGCTCAGATTTTCTACTTTGTCTTCTGGTCCTAATATTCTATCTTCTGCATGGCCTGATTCATTCACCTTGTAAGGATTTCCATTGAGTTTTCTAGTAGAGTTTTTGTGTTTTTCAGTTCCATCTTCATTTTTCCTGAGTCTCCTTCAATGTCCCTAGCTTCTTGTAATGGCTATTCTTAGTTTTCAAGTTGACTACATCTGGAATTATCTAAATCTAATGATTGGGTATATAACTGTGGGGATTATTATTATTATTATTATTATATCATTTGAAGTGGGAAAGCCTACTTCTAATCTGGATCTTTGAGGTAGGAAGACACACCTTTCATCCAGAGTTTTTTGAGGTAGAAAAATCTGCTTTTAATCTGGGCCACACTTTCTGCTGGTAGCTATATTGAGAATGTGGAATAACACAGCTTACACTTACTTTGCCTGATTGTTCCTACTCTTGCGAGAATTTCTTCATTGACCAACTTCTTTGGGATTCTGGTGTATACTGAAGACCAGATGAAACATCCAGCCTCATGGACTGAATAGCTACTGGTTGCTTGGGACTTCAGTTGATAGCCATTGTTGAACTAGCTGGACCACAGCCTGTAAGCCAGTCTAATAACCCCATATACATGTGTGTGTTCATTCTATAAGTTCTTATATTTGTGTTTTTCATTAGCATGATTTAGTTGTTTATACTTCTTAAGACCTTTCTATTTAATTTTATTGAGCTTTTTGTGTCTTCTTTTAAACTCATTGAACTCTTTGATGCAGTTTATTATTGTTCATTTAAATTCTGAATCCTGAATTTCATTTAGGTAATTCTCATTGGCAAACACTTGGTTGGTTTTAGAGAGAAGGTAATGGCTTTATTTTTCATATTGTTGGTTATTTTTTAGATAAGCTCTGTGCATGTGGACTTGTTGTTTAGTTCTGCACCTTATGGACAGAGTAGGTTGTGGTAGAAAAGAGGATGTATGGGTGGAATGGATCAAAAAGTTTGAAATAGTTTGAGTGGCATGAAGTCAGATGGATAGAAGGTCTGGGCTGGTGTTCAGGATATGCCCCCTACTCCAAGCCTAGAGTGTGGGGAAAATCTGGCTGAATAGAAATATTAGATGCTATGGGACTATGTTCTAGTACAATGTAAATATTTGTCCCTCCTTCTGTTTTAATAAAAGACTGATTGCCCAGATGTCAGACAGGAAGTGTGGGTGGGGCTACCAGACTAAGAAAATTCTGAGAAGAAGAAGAGCAGTGCAGAGACTCCAGCAGACACAGAGGAAAGAAGTCCAGAATGCTGCTCTGAGAAAAGGTAACAAGCCACATGGCTAAACAAAATAAGAATAATGGGTTGAGTTAAGTTTTAAGAGTTAACAAGAAATTGCTTGAGCCATAGGCCAACCAGCATGAAATTAATATAAGCTTTTGTATGATTATTTGGATCTAAGTAGCAGCAGGGCTTCAAGTAGGTCCAAACCTTGGGGCTAGGCTGGAAAGGCTTGGCCAGAAACTAAATACCACAATTAGATTTGGGGTGGACTGGAGGGGCAGGAGGGGAAAGGGAGTTTGAACAAAGGGATACATGGATAAAAAAATGAGACTTTATTCATAATTAAAAAAGGAAAAATCTAAATTAAAAAAAGATGTGGGGTGGAGTGGTCTATGCATTGAGGGATAAGTAGGGCAGGTTTTAGCAGAAGCTTAGAGCTTCTTTACAGTGCAGGCAGGTAAGGTCAGACTAGTCTAGGGTACCAGATGTTGGATCTATGATAGATCCGAAAGGTTGGTAAGGGTATTTGGATGGGGAAGGTCAGGGATACTCATTGGACTAGACTATGGAGATCTAGCTAGGTTGAGAAGTTGGATGTCATACAGTAGAGACCAGTGGGTGGTATTAGGAGGGTGAATCTGGCCTAGGGACTAGAAGAAAGATATGAAAAATTTGGCTTGGTAAAGAGGCTCCATTTTTGTTTCTTTTATATTTGGAATATACAGCACAGCACAGCACAGCACACAAACACACACAAAAGAGTTTTCCCCTAATTTTACTAGTTGTTTGAGAATTTTGTGCATAGATATATTTTTATTGTTAATGACCGTAGAAAATTCTTATGTTTATAATCATGCTTTTGTGCAAAAGATCCTTAGGACCATAAATAATTGAAGCTTTATACTTACTAGGTAGTAACTCCATCTTCCTCTGTTTTCATAACTTACAAATACTATTGTACTTTCTATTTCTGGGAGTTTATAGTTTTTATTTACTTCTGTGTATGAAGCTACATGAGTGTATGTATCTGTATGTGGTAGCTAGAGGATATTAGATGTGTTCATCTACCACTCTATTGTATTCTCATAAGACAGAATCTCCAGCCTCTAAACTTAATTATATTTTATGCTTTGTGTAAGTGATGTAGAAGTGATTCATACTATATTTGTCCTTCTGTGGAAGGCTTCTTTTCTTTAGCTTACTGACCTATAGGTAAGTCTGTGTTGTTACAGGATTCCCTTCTTTTCTAAGTCAAATCATGTTCCATTATGTATATGGTCAATAGTTTATGTATTTATGTGCTTTTAGATAGTGTTTTTTTGCCATCTCTGAGTTCCTCTGTGTACTGGTCCACATTTCTGCTTTTTACAACTTGCCCCTGATGTCACCTTAATCTTTGTCAGTGAGGGCAACAGATATAACTACATTAAAAATCTCACAGTGTGAATGTTGTTAATGCTTTTTGTTCTATTTGGTTTTAATCCAATTTCTGTAAACTCACACTACTAAAATATTAATTTGTTATAATTTTCTTGATATAATTTTTATTTATTATGAAGGCAGGACACATTCATAGTTGAATATAGTTATTTTTTAAAGATTCATTTTGTTTTCTGTATTTGAGTGTCTATCTGCATGCATGTATGTGTATAATGTGTGCCTGGTACTCATAGAACTAGAGCTTCAGGTTGCTTTTAGCCACCATGTGGGTTCAAGGAATCAAACTAGGTGTTCTGGTAGAACAATAGATGTTCTTTTTTTTCCCTTCTTCTTTATTTATTTTGTATTTATCAAGAAAAACAGTAAAATGAATTTAAAATACTGATAAGTTAACAATAACTATACAGAGGATAAGAATCATAAGCATGGCTTATCAAGGGTGGTAATGCAAATAAGATTGCTACACATATATTTACTATGTGTTCAGCTTTCCCTCTGAAATTTTTTTTCCATCCCTGTATATCCTCATTCAAGGTCCCTTCCCCCTCCCGCCACATCAGGTCATTTTTTCTTCTCCACAGCTCCCCATCCCCTCCCTGGGCAGGCAGAATCCCAAGGTTACATATTGGAAAATGAGAAGGGAGGCTTTGAAAGAAAGTCATTGAGTCAAACTTAACTTCAGGAAAGATATTGATTAACAGTAGAACCCACAGGAGTGCAGGAGCCCCATAAACAAGACAAGTGAAGTGAGAGATCTTTAAGGGATCCATGGGAAGGGGAATTCCTGGACTTTGAGAAAGCAGGCCTAGTTCACTTGCGTTCTCCACTACATGATGGCTCTCAGGCAGCCTCTCATTAGCAAGAGATTTGGTTGTTTGTAAGTGGTGAAAGAAGGAAAGCCTGCAGGGATTTGAAGTGACCCACCAGCTCTTTGAAGGAGCAACTGCATGATTTTGGTTCTGATTAGCACTTAAGTCACCTGAAGAAAATGACCACCCAGGTAATACCTTAAAGTGAACATCTAAAGAGTTGCCTTCCTGGATTCCTGTTCTCATGGCTTGGTAGAGGGCAGAGTAGCTTTGATTATCTTGAGATGATGAGGATTTTTTTTTTGGCAGAAAAATGGAGATGTACTATGTGTTTGATATCTCCTCTCCTTGGTTTCTATGGATTTACTGAAGAGAGTTCTATGCTTGTTTAATTATCTTGTCATGCAGTCTAGCTATGAATGTCTGTCATTACCATATGGATATATGGATGAGTGACATTGTCACCTTTCCACCACAAACTACTTGTAGTATAAGAAAAAGAAAGAAAAATAAAAACAAAAGGCAATATGCCCCCCTCTCGGGGTGTGTGTGCGTGTGTGTGTGTGTGTGTGTATGTGTGTGTGTGTGTGTGTGTGTGCTGTGAAGTTGCACATACACAGAGGCTAGAAAAGGACGATGGAAACATTTCCTGTTCTGTTCTATTACTACTCCTTATTCCTCCAGATATGGTTTCTCACTAACCTTGGAGCTGTGCTGGCAGCCAGAACACTCCAGTGACCCTTCTGTCTTTGTCCTCCTACCCACCAGCATTGGAATGATAGGCATGACAGGCATGTGTAACTATGCTTGACTTTTTGCATGAGAACTGGTGATTCAAACTAGGCCTCATGCTTGCATATAAAAATCAGCCCTGTAGAACCATCTTGTGGCAAGATGGAAGGCTGAGAAAGGAGAATCTCCAGAGGCTTGCTGACAAGCTAACTCAGACTCTAGCAGGCTCCTCTGTGAACAAAGGATTCATCCTGTCTCAAACAAAGCGGAAGGTAAGGAATGACGTCAGAGCCTCTGACTGCCACACATACACTGCGGCAATCACCCCCTCACACCCCATACACATGGAAGGAAAAGGGTATATGTATGGAGTTAAAGACGTAAGAGCTAAATGAGAATGTGATTGCTGCTGTCAGCTGCAGGAAGAAGACACTGGATTTTTCAGTCAGAATAGCTTAGAGCAGGTGGCAGTGATCACCTATGAGTGCATTTTTTTTCATTTAGTAATAACACATAGGCAACATTTAATGCCTGAGCATTAGTCATTACTGCCCGGGGCTCATGTGGGTGGAAAAAGCACTTGCGCACATACAAATAAATGGGCAAGCCAGCCTCTCTGCTTCCTGACATTTCTTCCCACTCAGTGAGCACACACACTATTAAATTTATGAATCAGAAAGTGAAAGGAAGAGTGGCTTGTGGCTTATGAGCATCTAAAAGAATACACATGTTTTATGGATTTGATAATTTTGGCAGAATTACTGATGAGTTATATCCTAAGGACTCAGTGATGACAAATTTTGTCTTCAAGTTGATTAGAAGCAACATGTTGAAGACGCTAACTCACATACTTCAAACCCTCACTTTTGTGAATTTCAAGACTATATGCTTCATTACAAATTTTTAATTATTATACAAAACTTCTGGTTTCATTATGACATTTAATGCCTACTTATAAACATTTTTAAAGATTTATTTTTATTTTAGTTATATGTATTTCTGTGTGTATTGGGAGGGGAGAGGTTTGTGCATGTAGATGCAGTTGCCTTTGGAAGATGACTCTAAATCCCGTGGAACTGAAGTTGCAGGTTGTAAGCTGCCTAGTGTGATTGGAAGCAACTACTGTCCTATATGTATCTCCAGTGCATCCACAATTACCATCTCTTATTTTCATTACCATAGCTTCCTGTTGTCACCTGCTTTTCTTTAAATAGTCTTCTGCTTTAATGTCTCTCTCTCACACACATACACACTCACACACACTCAAATTTAAATACTACATATGAGAAAAAACATGCAATATATATGTTTCCCCCATTACCCTCTTTTCCCACTCCTCTTCCCCCATTTCATATTTTACATCTATCTATCTATCTATCTATCTAAACATTTAAATATTGATTTGCATATGAGATACCATATGCCATGTGCCACGTTGTCTTTTTGAGTCTAGTTTATTTTGCTTTATGTTAATATCTTTGTTTAATCCATCTTACCTAAAATGGAACAATTTTGTTCTTCTTTATGGCTGAATAAAACAAATGTGTATAGAGGTATCACTTTTTTCCTCACTATTATCTGTTGAAGGATATCAAGGATGGCTCCCTGTCTTGGCTATGCTGAGTAGCTCAGCAGCAAACATAGATATAAAGGCATCTGTGTGCTGTGCTTTATCAGTTACCTTTCTCATTACTGTTCATTAAATACCATTAAAGCTTAAGGAAGGATATGTTTTGGTTCACAGTTTGAGGATTCAGTCCATCATGGTGGGGAAGGCATGGTGGTAGAAGGTCACATTACATCCATAGTCAGGAAGCATAGACAAAGATGATGTTGATATATAGTTCACTTTCCCCTTTTCCTTCAGTCTTGGACCCCAGTCCATGAAGTGTTGCCTACATTCCAGATGGATTTTTCTACTATAGTTAACCTCCCTGGAAAAGCTTTCATAGGTATGGCTAGAGGTGTTATTTATGAGATGTTTCTAAGACCCATTTTGTTGATAATCAAGATTGTTACATGTGCTGATCTAGACTCTTGTAGCTATACCAAGAAGTAGTAGAGTTTATCATGAATATTTTATGAAATTTTTTATTGTTTAACATTTTCATAGTCAGGCAGATCATGTCAGTGTTTAAAAAGTTGTAAGATGTAGCTGAGGCAGGAGTGTCAAACAAATGACAGATTGTATATATGGTACCTTAGAGCCAGATGAATGGAATGCTCGTTGGTGTTCCATTACACAGAGGGTTATTTTAATAAAAATATAATATCATATAATTTAAAATAGCCAAAGGAAAAGGATAATGCTCTTTTAAAAAAGCAATAATAAATGTTTTCATTGATGAATAGCCTGTGGACTCACTTGATCAATACACAATATATAGCTGTGCCCAAGTATCACATTCTTCCCCACAAAGATGGACAGTTATTATTTGTTAAAAAATGCCAAGCAGAGTGCTTCATAAATTTTAGTCTTCCTTCAAGTAAAAACCCTACCAAATTGAGTTTATGAAATAATATGTTTGATTGATTTTCTTGGCCTGCTTTTCGGTTTTGTTCTCACTCCTTAATGTAGACATTTTCCAAAGAATTAAATTTTTCTTTTTACCTTTTCCTCCATTTATCCTTAGATAACTTTCAAGACTTCTAATATCCTATTTGATTCCTTAGTTTTTGAATATAATTAACTAGTACAATATAATATTTATTAAATATTATAGTGATATTGGATTTTTCCATGTTTGGGAGAAAACAGGACAATTGAGAATCTGCAGTTTTTGCAAGACTCTGTCAAGGATATTGAGATCTGTGTGCGTTAGCAGGCCATTCTTCCCTTTTTTCTTACTTGATGAAAAGGAGATAATAGAGGAGAAGAAAGCTCTTTGATGCCTTGGATTAAAGGGAGCAAATTCACCTACTTGCTTTCTAGGTGGATATTTCTAGATGCTTGTTGACTATTCAATCTGGCTATCTCTAAGACATGTCAGTCCAACTGATTGTAAAAGGTCTGTCTAAATGTTGAGCAGAAAGACAGGCACAAAAGCAGAAAGACAGGCACAAAAGAGCCCATACTGGATCGTTCCATGTATATGAATTTTAAATCAGGTAAAATAGTGAAAATAGAACTTTCTTTTAGGGTAGGACAAAGGAGAGTATTAGCAGGATTTTTAAGATATTAGTTATGTTCTGTTACTTGATTAAATAGTAGTTATTTGTACAAAAACATCTTGCGAAAATTGCATAGATCATTCAACTGTGTGGTGGCTTGAAGGAGAAATGCTAACCCTCAAAGGCTCAGGCTTAGTCAAAGTTGTTGATGCTGTTTGGCAAGGTTATGGGAAGGTTCAGCTTTGCTGGAGAAAGTATATCACTGGGGATAGGCTTTGAGAATAAAAAGCCTCATCCCACTCATTCTCTGTTTCATGCTTGTGGTTGAGATGTGCTTTCTCAGCTTCCATGGTTTAAGTGGAAGATAATATATTCATCCACTTGAAGTTTGATGGACAAGGGGATTACTTTTAGCTTTTTTTGTGTAATGAGTAAGGCTGCCATGAGCATACTGTGCGTGCCTTTTGGTGAACATATGTGAGCTTGTCTGTTGAGTAGATTGCTAGGAATGGAATTGTTGTATGGCAAAGAGTGCTTATATTTGGCTTAATGATGTACTGCCCAACAATTTTACAAAATGGTGCACCAATTTTGTACTCTAGTAGTATGTAAATGTTGGTGTACATCCATGCCAACAGTTTTTTTGATATTGTCTGTCAGTTAAAATTGATTCTTGCTAGTGTGTGTGAGCTGTACAGCTTGGACTTAGAGTCTTCTCTTTGTCTATCCTACTTACCAGCCAAGAGCTTGGTGAAAGGTATTAGATCTGACTGTTAGGCATTTCCCACCTTTTGCAATTTGTTTTCTAATGTTACCTTACCTTCCTTATTGTCTTCTAGGTTCAGCCTGCTCAAATTAAACTCATGCTTTGCTACATTGTACCTTTTTTCCATAAGGTAAGTTAGATCTTAAAGATTCTATTTTGATTGCATCTCTCACAGCCCACAAGAGCAGGGGCCTATCCCCACCGGGGATATAAGGAATGTTTCAAGAAGAAGAAACCCTAGAGTTTTATGTCACAGGATAAACAGGGCCATTAAAGTGTCTAGGACTTCATAAAACAGTTTTGGGTAGGAGAACAGTAAGTATAAATATGCCAAGGGAAACAAATACACAGTGTGTTCAAGGGTCCTGTCAGCTCTGCACATAATGAAGTCCTTGGTGGATGGGTGGAGGATCGCCTTGGGCAGATAGAAGGAATACACATCCTGTAGGCAGTTGTGTTGTTGCCAGTGAGGTTGAATATTTGTGATGAAAAGGTAGTGATAACTTATAATGATTTCAGTGGGGCATATTGGGTGACTTGTATCTGCTTACAACTCTAGTCTCAGACAATATGATATTCCCTTCTGGGATGTAAAGATGAACAACATAACATAACGCAAAGTAGATATAACCATTGATTTGTTCTTAGGGTGAGTGATTAGGAAACAAGTGTGATATTCCAGCTGATAAGTTCTGACACTCATGGGAAACATTATGGCAGTAAATATTACAAGGAGGAGATAAGCATGCAACACCGTTAAGATGACAGGATGGAGGGACTGGAGAGATGGCATAGTTACTAGAATAGTTGTGACACAAACATGAGGGTCTGAGTTTGGATTCCAAGCACCTACTTTTTAAAAAAAAAAAAAAAAAGACAAAAACATAGGATGTGGTAGTGAGTGTTTGTAAAACTAGTGCTGAGAAATAAGACATACTGTTTCATAGAATAAGGTGGCAAATGATTGATGGAGATACCTGACTTTGACCTCTGACCTCCATAAGCTCATATAAAATGTATATGCTCACACATCTGCATGCACACATAAACACACAGATGCATATGTATACAGACATATACCACGATTACACAAAGAAGACAGTATTGAAAGACATTACTGGAAACGATGATGGAGAAGGATGGCATGAGGACTCTGAAATGTGTTTCCATAAGTCAACAAGGACATAGGGTACCACAAATGGGGTTTATATCTGAAGGATGATAAAGGTACCAAGGAAGAATAATGCCTGGAATGTTGGCTATAGGTGGGTGAAGAAAATATTGAGGTAGGTAAGTCCTGTGAGTCAATAAAGCTGTGACTCTGTGCTCTTAGAAATGAGATGTGGTGAAGATCTTCTCTTTTCTAAAGGGAAACAAAGGATCTGGGAGAGAAGGGAGATGTGGATGCTGAGAGAAGTGGAGGAAGGAGAAGCTGTGGTCAGTTTGAGTAATGTATGAAAAAAGAATAAAAAAAAGAAATGAGATGTGATCTATAAGAATTTCTTGGGGCTATAGATAATCTATGAGGAAAGGAAATGACACTTGCAGGTGAGTTCCCTTGGAAAGCATTAGAGCAGTGTGGATCCAAGATGAAATTTTGCCAAACACCATCACTGAAATAACAGGCAGAGGAAAAGAAACTCTGAAAATGACTAAGACAAAATTTTAGATTGCCATGACAACCAAATGTATAAACAGTGGCAAAGCACATATTCATTTAAAATTTCAGTCCTTCAGATGGAGTTTTCATTATGATGTTATGTGAGTGAGATGTTTTGAAAAGGATTATGCCCTTCCCTTGGTCTCACTGTCTTGCCTGATGGTTAGAATGTTGAAGTAGAATCCTCCTGCATGGTGAAGATGTGGCAATGTCTGGCTTCCTTCCTCATGCTCATGGCATCATAAGTCCTAGTAAAACCACTGGATTAATGATCAATTACTTCTATACTTTTATATTTTATTTATTTTTACTTTTTCAATAGAGGTCTTATATAGTTCGGGTTGGTCTTGAATTTTATGTAGCTTAAGAAGAAATTGAACTCCTGATTCTCCTGCTTCACCTCCCAAATGCTTGGATTCCAGGTCTGCACCATCATACTCAGCTTATGAGGTACTGGGGATTGAGCCCAGGGCTTCCACCATGCTAGGCAGAGACTCTACAAACTGAGCTATAGCCCCAGCTCTGTATCTGTATTTTAATGGATATTTTCTTATAATTGTGCCTTATCTAGCCCCACCCCAAAACTTCAGCCTCTTGGTGGGAAATAAATGGTTATGGAGAGAAAGATACTAGAGAAAGAAATATAGATATTTTGTATTAAACTAAGTTGGCAATAATATATCCAGTATTTGAGAAATATAGATGCTTGCTTGAGACTGGCCTTTTAAGAATGAGATGATGTTGAGAAAACTCTGTGTGATGTCTTAATATAGCATCTGTTTTACAGGGTGAAATGGAGAAGTGTTTTAAGGACCATCTCACTCACAAGTTCATTGTGAAGTCAGATGTTTGTGTAGAGCGTGTTTGTCTCCTGTGCTTCACTGTTCTAATGATTCCAGGAAGTTCCTCAGAAGATAGGCTGAGACTCAGGGTTTTGGGAGACCTCCGTGGTCTGATACCAGCAGCCTAGGACCTACTAAAGATTTATGGTTTTTGTGTTGCCTGTATGGGTCTCAACAAGGAGGTGGTGAATTCTCTCTACACAGCTTTGATAAGTGAAAATCAGCGCTCTTCATGTTACTCTAACATTGGGAGCATGTATTCTTAGCATACCAAATGAAAGAAATGGTATGAGCTAACCTGTAAGATCAGTTCTAAGACTCACAATTTTAGCATATTTGCATTCTTTAGTTGCTAGCACACAATATTGGTAACAAAAAACGCATGCATGTCAAATGACTTAGTCAGTAGCTTTGAGGTCAGGATGGATTCACTTGTTGGTTTCTGTTACAGTCACTTTTTGAGTTTCTGCGACAAAATATTTGACCAAATCAACTTATAAGGATTTATTTTAGCTGGGTGGTAGTCACACTTGCCTCTAATCTCAGCATTTAGGAGGCCAAGGCAGGAGGATCTCTGTAATTTTGAGGCAAGCCTGGTCTACAGAAGTAGTTCCAGGATAGCCAGAGCTGTTACACAGAAAAAACATTGTCTCAAACAAATGAAAAAAAGTTTGAGAGTACCATCTCATCATAATGGGAAAGACATAGCCGCAGAAGCACAAGACAGCACGTCATACTGTATCTATACTCAGGAAGCAGACAAAGAAAAATGGTGGTACTCAAATCACTTTATTTTTATTCAGTCTAGGAACCCAGCCCATGGAATGATACTCACCCACATTTAGTATGGGTCTTTTAGCCTCAATTAACCTAATTCAAAACCTTCTTCACAAACATGCCCAGAGGTTTGTTCTAACAGTGATTTTAAATTATGTCAGTCAAGATTAATATAGTATTCATTTTTGAGGTGGGGTGCATAATAGCATGTAAACATGGACATGTTCTTGAGTATGCACAATTGAACACATCAATCATTTGTTATAAAACAGTAGAAGATGGGAATGGGTTTAGCATTATTGTGAGCAATAATTGATTAAAAAGCCCAAAAAATATGAGTAAAAATAACTTTGTGAGTTCTGCAGAATTGTTGTACTGTTTGATGCAGAGTCTCACTAAAGCCCAGAGTAGCTTCCAGTGAGGGAGTCTCCTGCTTCAGACTCTCAAAGGATGGGATTGTGGGTGTGTGATACTGTGCCTAGCTGAGGACTCTTGCCTGAAACAAAAATAATGTCTCTAAGGAGAGATTAACTGTTATTTAAAGAGTCAGTGTAGTGGGATTATGTTATGTTTCTCCTGTTTCCTGTCATTGTAAATATTTGTCTCACCAAAGGGTTTAATAAAAGCTGATTGGCCAAAGGCAGACAGGAAGTGTGGGCAGGGCTACCAGGCTACGAAAACTTGGGAACTTCCCAGAGCAGACTCAGACGTCAGACATAGACACCACAGAGATGCGACAGAGACATAGGAGATGGCAGCAGATACAGAGGAAAGAAGCTGAAATGCAGCTCTAAGAAAAGGTACTGAGCCACATGGCTGAATAAGATGGGTTGAGTTCAGAGGAAGGAACTAGCAAGTTATATGCCAAGCCCCTAGGTCAATCAGCGTGAAAATAATACAAGAGTCTTTGTGTCTCTGTGGGACTAGGAGTACTTCTGCCAGACTGCCGGTCAAACCTCTGGTCCAGGCATGGAAAGTCTGGGCCAGAAACCTAATAGAACAGGTCATCATCTCTTCCTATCTCAAGGCACAGCTGACATCCCTATAATGCCTTCTTGATGCTAATAGGATCTCTTCCTCCTACCTGTCATATTGACTGGCCATGTTCTTTTAAGGACATTTCCAACTTCATTGACTGTGATTATACATTTTTTCCTCAAGAAGTATATGCATTAAAGAAACGCCATTTATGCAATGTAAACAAAGAACTTCTCATGGAAGTACCTTATGAACATGTTTATAGATTACCATTCTGTTTCCTTTCATTTCCTTTTCTGGTGCTAAAATATATTTTTCCTCATCTTAGTGAATGTATCTTTCTAGGGTTCACACTCATTTTTGTCTGAATTTGGCCAAAGTTAAGGCACAAAAACAACCATCTCAGGAAAACAAGAAAATAAAAAGAACCAAAAAACAAAAAGCAAACCAATTTTTTTTTTAACGTGAGCAAGAGAGTGATTGAGAGGTAGGGAGTGGATGGGAAGATTGAAGAAGTTATGTCCCTCTGCCCCTAAGATGTCTTCACATTTTCTGACCCAGCAACCCTGCTGAGAGTCTGCACCACAGCATGGCTTGCTAGCTCTGCTTCAGTGTTCTGATTTGCTTGGAAATTCAGCCGTTCAGATACCATAGAGGCTACACCTAGAGGGAACACACTGGATTTGCAAAACGTTTCTATGGCAACACAGAGACAGAATATCTTTCTTTACTCTCTTGGAAGCTAAAAGAGAGAGTGATTGTTCAGTATCAGGAAATGTCAGCTAGTTCACCCCCTGGCCTTGAGGAAACAAACCAGAGATAGGATAACTTTCTCTGAGGAAGAACAATGGAGAAATGCAGTAAGATCAAGAGAATCTGGTACCTAGACTGCCTATAGCATCTTTTTTTAGATGATAGGGCTACTTTATGCCCTGGCCATCCTAGAACTAGCTCTATTGACTAGGCTGGCCTTGGACTCACAGAAATTCATCTACTTCTGCCTCCCAAGTGCTGGGATTAAAGGTGTGCACCACCAGTACCCTACAGTATAGTAGTTTTTTTTTTTTTTTTTTAAAAAAAACTATATCTTAGTATCAGATGAATTGATCTCCACTCTAGGCCAGTAAACATAGAACGGAGACTTACACAAGGTTATGTTACTGGACTCACAATGTTCTGTTCCTTGCCAAGAAGCCTGGGTAGACAGCTGCTCTATTAAGTGGCTCTGGCCCTTGACAGCTTGTAAATGGAGAAATAATAAATCCTGCAAGTTTGAAATTGAGGTGGGTGGAGAGGGGGAGAAGGAGAGAAAGGGAGGGGGAGCTTTCTTGTGCTGTCAGAAGATTGCAATTCTTTTCATTTTGCTCTATTATTGATATTTTTATTCTGACTTTGACTATGGATGGAAAGGGCCACATTCCAGATGAAATTGATCTTTACAGATACTCTATTTTCACCTTGGACCAAATCACATCTATGTTGTCTGCTGTAAACAATAAGCTTTTAAAGATACCTCATGTTCCTTTTAATAGGATAGAGTCTCTATAGTGGGCAATGATACTAAAATAAAATAAGGACTTTGTGGGGGAGCTTTTGATTGTACTGCCAGGTTCTAGTGAGAAACCCTATTTAAAAAAATCAAGATAATGGCACCTGAGAAATAGCACCTGGATCAACCTCTAGCTTCCATGTGTGTTATGTCTAGGTTAATGGCCTTGCAGGCCCTGGCCCTATCATTTTCATGATACATTCATGGTCCTACCTAGAGCCTGCCTACATGCCCCTTGGCAGGAATGTCAGGCCAGGATATATGTTTTGAAACATAGCTTCCCCAAAAGTTATGAGTGTGAAACACCTTTTGTTCAGAGCATTTAAAGGCTCTTTTCTTCAAGATCCCTGTCATGTTACATTAGCTATTGAAGCCATGGGAATGTTATAAGACCCACAACTGCAATTCTGGCTCTGACTCTCTCCTGTCCCTGGCTACAAGTGATCTTGGGATATGCTCTAGTATATAGGAAGTATAAAATTGACTGAACAGGGAACTTTAATATGCAGTTTCCATGAGGTTATTCATGATAAGGTGAGACTTTGAGATAATGCAGCTACTTTGGTAGTCACTCATGTTCATGTAAGTAACCCTTCATTCATGCTCTGTAAGTAAGCCCAATAAACTCATTGGTTGGCTAAGCTGGGCTTTGGATGAGTCCATTTTGGGTGGGTAGATATTTGTTTGTGTCTCCCCTGGAACAGTTAAGGCAGCAAAGTTGATTTTCTAGGTTATATGGAAATGATGGATTCCTCCTGTTTTACTTTGTAAGTCACTTTCTCCGTATTTTACTACTATCCATTCATAAAGGCATTTAACAGGCTTCAGTCCTCATCTCATTTTCATAGAATTGGTGCAATGAATCAAGCATCAGATTACACATACTTGAGCTGAGCTGCCATTTTCTTTTTTTTTTTTCATGTTTAACCTAAATTTTTATTCTTTTTTTTTCTTCTTTATTTTGTATTTATCAAAAAAACAGTAAAAAGAATTTAAAAATGCCGAAGAGTTAACAATAACTATACAGAGCATAATAATCATAAGCATGGCTTATCAAGGGTGGAAATGCAAATAAGATTACTACACATATATATTCTTTGTGTTCAGCTTTCCCTCTGAATTTTTTTTTCCATCCCTGTATATCCTTATTGAAGGTCTCTTCCCCCTCCCACCACATCTGATCATTTTTCTTCTCTGCAACTCCCCATCCCCTCCCTTGGCAGGGAGCAGACAGTCCTATGGTCACACTGGCCCAATAATGCTTGGATCAGTCTTGACTCCTAGCCAAATCCAGTTTTGTCCCCCCTCCCTCAAGAGTGAGTCAGGTGTTCCCTATAGATGGACTGGGGTTTGAAGGGTCAGTCCAGGGTTTATCTGATCCCAAGCTGTTCAGTGGTTGTGGTTTGCTGCTTGGGCATGTTTGGCTTTTTTTCTTGTTTGTTTGTTTAGAGACCACTAGTGAGTGAGTACATCCCCTGCTTATCTCGCTGAGTTTGTGATACTTCGCTCAGGAGGATATTCTCCAAATCCATCCATTTGCCTGTGAATTTTAGGATATCATTTTTTCTTACTGCTGAGTAGTATTCCATTGTATAGATGTACCACAGTTTGTTAATCCATTCTTCAGTTGAGGGACATCTAGGTTGTTTCCAGGTTCTTGCTATTACAAATAATGCTGCTATGAAC
>PVIH01017106.1:0-43117 GCA_004025045.1 Sigmodon hispidus
GAGATCAGGATCATGAAGAAGAGACCCACAGAGAGACGGCTGACCGGAGCTATTGGGAGCTCACTCAATCAGAAATAATCACTGAGGAACCATCAGAGAAAGGAACTAAACCCTCCAAAAGTAAAAGCAGTTTATGGAGCTTTTTGAAATAGGATCAGGCTATGTTCCTGGTGCAAGAACTGATATCTTGGAGGCCACTCCCTATAGTAGAACACCTAACTCAGCCTTGATACTGAGATGAGGGACTTGGATCTACTCAACTGGATATACCAGATGGAACTGACTGCCCTTGGGACTCCTTGCTCTCCTTGGAGAATGGATGAGGGTGATGGGGTGGGGGAAGGCTGAGGGAGGACTGAGAGGGATTGGGAGGAGGGAAGGGAAGAGGAGCAGTGGAATATATAAAAAACTTTTTAAATTAAAAAGTGCAAAGGAAATAAAAATAAGATTGATTGTTGACATTATAGGAACATTTGAAGAAAAACAGTAATGGGGTCACAATTTTAAAACATGCAAAATCATTTTCTTGTTAGACTTAAACTTACAGAATATATTAATAGAAAATTACAAGTTCAGCTATGTACTACATTTGCATACTTACAGCACACAACAAATAATGGCTTGATAAAATATTATAATATTCTATTGTGAGATGGAAAATATAAAATTGAATGTTAGAGCAAAAGAGAATTAATATTCTTACATAATACATAGACAAACAAGCTGCAAACCTGAAAACAAGAAATAAAATGTGTATATTACTTATACAACTAGAGAAATAAGAAAGTAATTGAATTTTTTTCATGGACCATTTCTTTGAGAAATATAGCATGAATACCAAACAAAATATAGTATTAGTGTTTTTTTTTACATACAATTTTTATTTATTGAAGAATATTTTTAAAAAGTAAATGTGGCAAAACTATTCCATTGTTAACATTGCAGACACTATCATACCTACTGTCTTATAATCTTTTAATATTTAAAACTATATAATAATTTTACCCATGATATTATTTTTATATAATTTTTAAATAATGAGAAACACAAAACAATCTGGGAGGAAAAGGAAGTGACATTTGAATTGGGGCTTAAAATAGAATAATGAAGCTGTTTAGCTCTCACTGTGTGTCAATTAGCTAGCTGTTTTACATGCATTACCATTTAATTTTCATAATAATATAAGAAATAGCTACCATTATAAATCATAGTTGTACAAAACTGGAAACTAAAACTTGGTAAGACTTCTTGCTCAAGGTCATTTGGCTTGTGTGTATAACTTGAAATACCACAACTGCAGAGTGTCTGAGATGTTAATTGAAAACAAACACAGACTGGCTGCATTACTAGCTCTAAGGACAAAATCACTCACTTATTCACTCTTTACAGGAGCTGATTAAACACAGAAATAGAGAGGCTATCTCACTGAAAAGACATTACCACTAGAATACATTTGACTACATTAGACTTCTTTATACCTACTCATATATGACAAACTTACAATATATTTTCCTCACATTATCATCTTTTGTCCCCTTACCATTGGTTTGTCCTGAATCCTTCTACAACTCTCATATATATTTTATTATATGACAATGTCACACATACATACATATACATACACATATAGAATGTATTCACATACATAATATATATATTCTAATTACATTCACCTTTCAGTTCACCCTTGTCAAACCTCTCTTAATCTTACCAGTTCTTTTCTCAGATTTACTGTTTTGATTTTCTTTTGTCACCCTTTTAGCTTAATTAGGTCTATGTGTTTGATCGCTGGATTGGATCTATCCATTGGAGTTTGATGGGATCATCAGTGGATTCAAAACTGAAGCAGAGAGCCTTCATTTTCCTGAATATTTAGATAGTAAATAGCTCAAAAGTGAGAGGCAAGGCTCCATGATTTCTTCCTGCATCCACGTTTGATTTCTGATGAGCTCCTTTTTGTAAATAGCCAGTTCAGACATCTGTATCTGCTGGGAATTCATGATCACAATGGCTGTGTTGCACAGAATATGGGCATTTTCTGACCTACCTATTAGCACTTCTGTAAAGAATAGCATAGAGATTTTGATTGGGGTTTCATTGAGTTTCAAAATTGCTTTTGGTAGGATGGTTATTTTTGCAAAATTAATTCTACTGATCCATAAGCATGGGTGGCCTTTCAAAATCTTCTAGTGTCTTCCTTGATTTACAACTTCAGAGTTTAAAATATTTTGGTTTAGAGGTCATTTACCTCTATAGACAAGTTTACTCTGTAGTATTTTTAAAACCTAGTCTGAATGAGACTTTTTTCCTGATTTTTTTTTTTTTTTTTTTTTTTTTTTTTTTTTTTTTTTTTTTTTTTTTTTTTTTTTTTTTTTTTTTTTTTTTTTTTTTTTTTTTTTTTGTGAACATGCCACTGACATAAAGAAAGGCTCCTGGTTAATGTATGTTCATTTTGGGTCTTGACTCTTGTCTGAAAATATTAAATAGTTCTAGATTTTTGATGGAATCTAGACTCTTTTGTAGATAGTGTCATATCACCTATGAAGAATAAAACTTTGATTTTCTCCTTCCCTGTTTACATTCCTTTTATTTCCTTTTATTATTTTATCATTTGATATTTCAAGCACTACAGTAAGAATGGAGACAGTGGATAATCCTTACTCCTCTTTTAATGGGATTCTTCTAAGTCTTTCTTTTTTTAACAATGAGGTTGCCTATGGATTTGTCAGATGTCGTGTTTCTTATAGTAAGTTATTTTCTTTCCGAGTCTGTTCTCTCTAGGATTTTTTTTATCATGAAGAGAAATTTTGTAAAAGTCTCTTTCTTTATCTATTAAGATGTGATTTTTTGTAAGTCTGTTTATATAATTATTACATTTATTATTTGGTACACACTAAATAATCATTGCATTTCTGAGATGAAAGCAAATTTGATCACTGTGCATAATCATTTTTAGTGTGTGACTATATTTAGTTTGCAATTATTTTGCTAAAAAGTAAATTGCTTTCTAGTTCTCTCTTTTTCTCTCCCCCCTCTCTTTTCTGTCTCTCTGACTGATCTTTATCTATTTAGGGAAACAGAGTAATAATGGCTTCATGTAGGAGTTTTGGTGCATTTTTTTTTTCAATTTCTGTTTTGCAGAGTAATTTGATTATAATTTGTTGTAGTCCTGTTTAGATGTCTGATAGACTATTGTGATATACATATTCTGCTATAAATATGTATGGAGATCTTGTTTTCTGTTAGTTGGAAATTATTAAAATATTTACTGCAATTTTCTTGAGTGTTGCATGTTTGTTTATATTACTGACCTAATCTTGGCTTAGGTAGGAAAGAGGTGTCTATGAATTTATCCACTTGCTTTAGCTTCTCCACTTTAATGGAACATAGGCTTCTAAAATATGTTATTTCATTTCTCTAAATTTCATTTGTATCTGCTGTTATATCTCATTTTCTATTTATAGCTTATTATCTGAACTCTTTAGTTCTTCTGGTTAGTTCAGCTAAAGACTTATCAATCTTGCTCAATTTTTCAAGAAAGGCTTAAGTATGAGAAAGACCGGAAGAAGGAGAGCAAAGCAGGGGGATGTCATATTATAATTTTAAAATGAAAAACAAAAACTTTTTAAGAGATAAAAATAAGCAAAATGGAAGAGCTGACTTTATATTTAATTGATTATTTCTATCATTTTTATTTCTGTTAGCTCTTGTTTGTTTAACTCTTGAGGCTCAGCATTAATTTTTTTCTATGTCTACTCTCGTTTTTTTATGTCAACACTTAAAACTACATACTTCTTTCACAACTACTTTCATTGTATTCTAGAGATTTTGTTCTGTTTTTCTTTTTATATTCATTCAATTTCAAGCCCTTTTAAATTTTCCTTCATGACTTTTTTAATTTTATTTTTATTTTTCTTAGCCACAATCCTTGGATGGTCTCCTGAGGCTTCTAGAAGAGTTGAGACTCTTCGGTCTTACACTCAAGGCATATGCCAGTTCCATAATTTTAATTTTTTATTCATAAAATAAAGTCTATTTTATCTAAATATCTATCCCCTTGCTCCAAGTCCCTTCCCCCTCCCATCCCCTCCTGGTCAGCCTCAGCCTCCCTCCTCATCATCCCTCCATCCCCTCCCCAGAAAGGGCAAGTAGTCCCAAGGTAGATCAGCTCAGCATCCACTCTAGGCAAGTCCGAATTCCTCATCCTAATATCAAGACTGGGTTAGGTGTTTCTCTGGAGGGAATGGGCTCAGAAGTGCCAGTCCATGCACAGAAACACAGTCTGATTCCTCCGCTTGAGGCTCCATATACTACCCATGTCGGTGGACAGCTGCCCATCCTTGGAGGGCCTAGTTTCTTTTCCTGATGGTTTCCAGGTGGCTGTTCTTGATTCAGTGAGCTCCCTAGAGCTCCATCCAGCCATCACTGTGAGAATTTTACTCATAGTCCCTATCCCCTTGCTCATACAGACTCTCCTCTACCCATCAGCTGGACAAGGGACTCAACCCAGTGCCCACCCATGTGTCATTGCTTCTACCTCTATTTATTATTGGATGTAAGTTCTGTGATGGCACTTAAGGTGGTTATTAATTTGATTATAAAGGAAGTCCTGTCTAGGCAACACCTTAATTGCTCATTCAGTGCTGTTTTGCTCAACCTCTGAGAGTCTGTATACTTTCTGGAGTTTCTTTGGAAATGAGTTTCTATCTTTCTTTCATTGTGGTCAAATGGAATACAGGGAGTTATTTGTTTTCCTAAGGTTTTTGAGCTTTATTTTGTGTCAGAATACATGGTCAATTTTGGACAGCCTTCCATTGGTTACGAAAAGAATATACAATCTGTAGTATTAGGGATGTATATTCTATATGTATGTGTCAGGTCCATTTGTCATAAAGTGTCTTTAATATTCTTTGTTTTGTTTATTTTTGTCTGTTTTGGTAAAAGCAGGGTTTCTGAAGTTGCCTACTATTATTTTTGTTGAGTTTAATCTGTGACTCAATGCCTTGTTGTGTTTATAGGTATATGTTTATAATAGTAATGGCCTCATCTTCTTGGTGGATTAGTCCTTGGTTCAGAATAAAGTAAATTTCTTCATTTCTTATGATTAAATTTTGTTTGGAGTCTATTTTTTCAGGTATTATAATAGTAATGAATGCTTGTTTTCTGGTTTGATTTGTTTACAACACTTTTTAATAATTTTGATCTTTAGCAATATCTGTCTTGAAGGTGTGTTTCTAACAGCCCACACAAATGCATATCATGTTTTCAAGTAGTCTGGGTTTTGCAGTTGGAGAACTGACAACATAAATGTGTATTAATTGCTGCTAATTGGTTGATTTTTTTGTGTTTTCCACTTCATTAGTCCTACATTGTACAACCACTCTCATAAGTTCTTTCTTCCTGCAGTCCTCTTAGGTATGCTTTTTCTTCTCTTCAGTCCCAAGTATTTCTTCCAGTAATCTTTGCATAGTTTGTTTAATATTAATAACCTTATGTATACTGCTTTACAATGGAAACAGTTTTTCCTCCTTCAGTTATAATGGATAATTTTTATCAAGTATTCTGAGAGACCATCTGTGTTCTTTTAGAACTTAAATCATCTTCCTCCAGTGTATTCTGGCTTTTAATATTTCAGTGGAAAAAAAAGCTGTCATTTATTTGTGACTTGTACCTTCTTGTAGTTTTCAATACCTTTTATTTGTTCTGTATATTTAGTGTCCTGTGTTTTGGTGTATAGAATTTTTTTTTGTTTCTATATATTTGATGCCCTATGTGCTTCTGTATCTTCTAAATTGAAGCATTTTTTTCCTTGAAAGATGGATGAGACAAGTGAGAATTAAGAAGTAAAAGGTGTTGATATAGTAAAATAGCCATTTTATCAAAATCAATCTACAGAGTCAGTGCAATTTCCATTAAAAATAAAAACCCAACACAATTATTTACAGGTCTTGAATTACAAATGGCTGAAAGGCACCTGAAAAAGTGCTCATCATCTTTAGCCATCAGAGAAATGCAAATCAAAACAACTTTGAGATATCACCTTACACCTATCAGATTGGCTAAGATAAAAGTCATGCTGATGACAGCCTATGCTGGAGAGGTTGTGGAGCAAGAGGAACACTCCTCCATTGTTGGTGGGAGTATAAGCTTGTTCAGCCAATCTGGAATGCAGTATGCTGGTTTCTCAGCAAACTAGGAATCAATCTCCCCAAGGATCCAGCAATACCAATACTGGGCATATAACCTAAAAATGCACATTTGCATTCCAAAAGCATTAACTCATCTATGTTCATCATAGCGTTATTCATAATAGCAAGAACCTACAAACAACCTAGATGTCCCTCAACTGAAGAATGGATTAACAAACTGCGGTACATCTACATAACGGAGTAGTACTCAGCAGTAAGAAAAAATGATATCCCCAAATTTGCAGGCAAATGGATGGATTTGGAGAATATCCTTTTGAGCGAGGTATCTCAAACCCATAAAGATAAGCAGGGGATGTACTCACTCATTAGCAGACTCTAAAAAAAAAAGCAAAAGGCAAAGTATGCCCAAGCTGCAAACCACAACCCCTGAACAGCTTTGGATCTGAAACACCTTGGAGTGGCACCTTGGATCCCACTCCTTCTAGAGGAACAGCTGACCCAGTCTTGATGTTGGGGTGAGGAAACTGGATCTGCCAGTTGTGGATGCTGAACTGAGCACTATTGGGTCCTTGGGACCTCCTGCCCTTGCTGGGAAGGAGATAAGGAGTTGGGGAGAAGAGTGACTTGCAGGGGCAGGAGGGGAAGGGCATTTGAACAAGGGGATACATGGATAAAAAATGAGACTTTATTAATAATAAAAAATGAAAAAAAATCTGAGAAAGCTGTGTGAAAGGCATGAACAAATGCATATTATCTCGTGACTTTTCATTCTAAAATCATTTTAGGATGAAATGTTCCTCAAATGACTAAATAAACATGACAAAAGCAGTTAAAAAAAAAAGAAAGAACAATGTTCAACTCCATATGGAGAAACAAAAAAACCAGGAAAACTAAAACAATCTTGTACAAAGAAAGAACTTATGGAGGTATCACCATCCTTAATCTCAATCTCTACTACAGAGCTACAGTAATGAAAATAGCATGGAAATGAGATGAAACAGACAAGTGGACCCATGGAATTGAATTGAAGACTGAGACATAAATTCACACATCTGTGGACACCTGATTTTGACGAAGGAGAAAAAAGTTATAAAATGGAAAAAAGCATCTTTAACTGTTCTAACTGAATGTTGGTATGTAGAAGAATGCAAATAGATCCATATGTTACCATGCACAAAAAATGAAGTCCAAGTGCATCAAAGACTTTGATATAAATTCAGATACATTGCAACTAATAGAAGACAAAGGAGGAAATAATCTAGGATACATTGACACAGAAGACAGCTTGATTAACAGAAAACCAGTATCACAGGCACTAAGATCAACAATCAATAAATGGAAGCATCATGAAACTAAAAAGTTTCTGTAAGGCAAAGAACTCCTTCAATAGGACAAAATGGCAACCAACAGAATGGGAAAAAAATTCTTTACCAATCCTCATCTTCCAGAGGACTGATCAAGTTTCTCCCTTTATGATATTTTCAATGGTGTATCTTTTTAAAGAAATTACAATTAAAAAAATCAGAAGGAATGCTGAAAAGTGAGGTCAAAGTTTTTCTTTGTTAGAAAATGTGATAAACATAATATAGTTCTCTGAGCACTGCCACCCCTTGACATGAAAAACCAAAGGGAAATCTCAGTCTGAAGAAAAAAATATAGATAATTAACTCAAGAAACTAGGTATTTAATAAACCAAATAATTCAATTTAAAAATGAAGTATAGATCTAAACAGAATTCTCAACAGAAGAAATCAAATGATTAAGAAATACTTGAGGAGATGGTTAACATCTTTAGCTACCAGAAAAAAATGCAAATTAAAACAACTCCAAGATTACACTTGTCAGAATGTCTAAGATCAAAAACAGAAGTGACAGGAAAGGATGTGGAGCAAGGAGAATATACCTCTACTGCTGGTGAGACTATTGTACAGCCACTTTGGAAGTCAGTGTGGTGGTTTCTCATGAGACTAGCAACCAGTCTACCAGAAAACCCAGCTTTTCACTCTTGGCTGTATACCCAGAGAATGCTCAGTCTATAAGAATACTTGCTCAGCTATGTTCATAGCAGCTTTATTTTTAATAACCACAAACCCAAAGCAACCTAGATGTCACTCAACTAAGAAATGGATAAAGCAAATGTGGTACATTTACACAAAGGAGCATTACTCAGGTGTTAAAGACAGTGACACCAGGAAATTTGAAGGCAAATGGATGGAGCTACATAAAATCAACCTTGAATGAGGTAACGCAGCCTGAGAAAGACAAACATAGTATGTACTCACTCATTATTGTATATTAGCTGTAAAATAAATAATAACTATGATACAATCCACAGAACCAGAGAGACTAAGTGACAGGGATGGCTCATGGTGGGTTACCAGATCTTCCTGAGAAGGGAAAATAGAAGACATTTTGTGAGTAAAACAGTTACTTTGGTCTATCTGTTCTCATCCTGAGATGAGCTGATGCTTTGGTTATATACCTAGCCTCAAATACAGCATCCTCTTGTACTTGAATGGGCATTTTGGAGAAACATTCTTCTGTGACAGTGATTCTCAATTTTGCTTATGCTGTAGCACTTTAAATAATTACTCATGTTATGGTGACCTCTAACCATAATATTATTTGGCTTTTACTTCATAACTGTCATCTTGCTACTGTTGTAAGTAGTGATGTAAATATCTAATATTTACCCTCCAAAGAGGTCTTTTGACCTTTTGATAGGGTTGAAAACCACAAGTTGAGAAATGCCATTCTATGATTTTATTGAAGGTATGCTCTACATCTTTGATCTGAACTTATTCTTTTTCTATACCCATAATTCGTAGATTTTTGTCTTTTCTTTTTTTTTTTTAATTTTTTTTTGATTTATTTATTTATTATGCATACAGTTTTACAGAAGAGGGCGCCAGACCTCATCATAGATGATTGTGAGCCACCATGTGGTTTTGCTGGGAATTGAACTCAGGACCTCTGGAAGAACAGTCAGTGCTCTTAACCTCTGAGCCATCTCTCCAGCCCCCAGATTTTTGTCTTTTCATAGTGTCCCTGAGTTCTTGAATTTTCCATTCATGATTTTTTAAACTTACCATATTATCATTTTCTTTGAAATGATAATATGTGGGTTCAGGCACTTTTTAGCAAGACCTAGGGATGGCTTTGAAGTTTTAAGGACTCCTGTAGTAGGAGTGGTCAGCCCTCTTTGAAGACCAGTTGCAGGAGGCCTGCCCTTCCTGTTTGTTCCTGCACTGGTCAGTGGGAAATTTCAACCTTCCAGGAATTTTCCTAAGGTTCAATCTTGTGAGTGTTTACATAACCCCTTAATAAATACTAATTCTTTTATTCAATCAATTGCCAGTAAATAATTTAGTAAATAATTTTTACAATAGAAGGGTCCTCCAACGAAGAGCTGAAGAGACTATGTTGCTTGGGTTAGCTTCAAAGGCTGGGTATCTGAAGAGGGTCTCAAGTAGGGTAGGTGGAGGTAAAGGTAAGCTTGGATGGAGTATTTTACTGGGAGCTAACTGCATGAACTTGTTACCCCCAGAAGAGCCTGCAGTGCATTCTATGAGGTGAGGTTTCATGGAGTTGGTGGCCTGGGGAGGAGAAAGGAGAGGGACTTAGCTACGGCAAAGCTGGATCAGATCCAGGTATATTAGCTTTGTTTGTAAATCTAAATTCCTCTTATGAAAGAATATTGTGTGATAGTTTCCTTTCTGGGTTTGGATTATTGTACTTAACAGGGTAAATTTCATCTATCCATCTTCCATAAATGAGATTATTTCTTTTGTTTTGTACAGTAGAGGCATAGGGATCAATAGTTAAAGATCAGTCTGAGCAATATAATGAGTTTGAGCCTAGCCTGGGCTAAATGAGATGCTGTAGTGAAACTATAACAATAAACCATTATTACTACAGAATCTCCATTAATTCTATAATATTAGACTAAATATTTCTTGACACAATTAGTCTACCTTCTGAGACCAAATTAATTCATTCACTAAGTATCAAGAATTATGTAGAAATCTTCAGACAAATCCAATCAACTGACTAACTATATCTAGTCAAACACAAGTTCTGTCAATATTTATAAATTGCTGTAAAATTTCATCTTACAATATGAAGAAACAAGTCATATGCTGTATTTAGATTTCTAGACAGTAATGAAAAGATGAGAATCTGCCAGCCTCTAAATATAATATGGTATTCTGGATTGGAAATTGAAACAAAAAAAACAGAAGTTGAAAACTGATGTAATTCTGATGAAAACTCTTGTATAGAGTTTTAATGAACAATAAGTTACCCATTTTTATTTTTTGGCTTTGAAAAATAACCATAATATAAAATCAACATTAGAAAAAATAGATGGAAGACATTTGGGGACTCTGTGTGCTGTCTTTTACAACACATTTATAAGTAAAACTTACTTCAACACAAAACTGTTATTAAAATCAGTAAGTTCAATCACAAACTCAAATGTTTTGTTGGTTTGATGCCAAGTTCTCAAATAATTTGTAAAAGTCTTAAAAGTGATATTTAAGGTATCTAGGGCTTTTTTGCATACTGCTGGGTCCTTCTGAATAACTTTCTCATTGACCAACAATAACTGTTATTATGACTATATATTTGATCTAGTTCCATCTCAATATTTTAATTCAAGTATGCATTTTAAAGACCCCATTTACGCTTGGTAGTTCAAGATTCTTAAGATAAAAAACTATCTTCTTTTTAAAAATATTTTTAAATTGATTCTTAAGAAATTTTGCATTATGTACCCCAACCCTACTCATTTCTCAGTCCTTCCATGTCTGCCCTCCACCCCTGTAACTTCTCACTAAAAAGAAATAAAAAGTTAAAATTAAAAAAACAAATAACAAAGCAAGAGAAAGTAAAACATTTTGCCAATACCTTTGTGCAGAGACCTGCTATTCTGTTAAGTGCAGCCATTTCTCAGAGCAGTCCCAGATGTCTTGTCTCCAGGTCTGCCATGTATGTGCTGCTTTGCTTCTTCTTTACTGCCTCTCTGTTGCATGCTCATTTATTGTAGTGGCATTAGGAACTGTGGTGAAGTACACAGTGTACTATCAGTGTACTATTATTCCCAAAGAGTTTTGCTTACAAATGTTCATTGCAATGAGTTATTGGTCATTCAAGGCCTCTGACATTGGCTAGATCTTCAATACTGACCCTCATATAAACTTCTCTTGGTTAATATGCTGTAGTCCTGGGTAATAGAGATCCTGAAGTTGTGGTTGTTCCAGCTCTCCTACTCTCTACTAAAGCCACCTCTCCTGTGCTCACCACACTGTCTTCTTTCTGTGCCACAAACAAGGATTCTGCATCATTTCTGGAAGTCACTAGTCAGATACAATTTGGTTAGGTCAAGAATATGAATGGGAGAAGAAATGTTTTCTGCCTTGTGATTCTTTTCTTAGACTCAGTACTTTCTACTTAAAAATTTCTCAGAGTGTGAGTCACACAATATTCTCAGAGAACTTAATATGGTTAATTTTCAAAATAAAACACTCCTTATGTATGTAAAAGCAAACATATTTAAATTCTGGATAAGGCTAAACTGGTCAGTATGAGTTAACTCTGAAGAGACCTATATCTATTAGAGTTATTTTCCATATTGTGTCTCTAATGTCTCTTGCAAATAATTACTCTTGGTTGTCACTACAATCTTAATTGAACACAACATGTCATTTTTTGGTTGTAGCTTATATTTTTTTTCTTTAGGGGGAAGTCTTCTGTGGACTTATCAATTGTTAGTGGTTACATGGGTGTTTCTGGTTTCCTTAGGTTGGAGATTTCCCTCTAGGGCTTTTTGTAGAGCCTGATTTGTGGTTAGATATTGTTTAAATCTAGATCTATTGTGAAATATCTTGTTTACTATGTTGATTGATAGGTTTGCTGGGTACAGTTGTCTAGGTTGGCATCCATATACTTTTAGTATCTGTTTAATGTCTGACCAGGATCTTCTTGTTTTCATTGAATAGTCAGGTGTTATTCTGATGGGTCTGCCTTTATACTTGATTTGGCCTCTTTCCTTTGCAGCTCTTAGTATTTTTTTTTTTTTTGTTCTGCATGTATAGTGGCTTGATTATTTTTTGGTGAGCAGACTTTTTATGCAAGTCTAGTTTATACTGTGTTCTGCAGGTTTTCTGTATCTTTATAGGCATTTAATTCTTTGGGTTGGGGAAGTTTTCTTCTGTTTTGGCCAAATATATTTTCTGTGCCTTTGAGCTAGTATTCTTCCCCTTCTTTGATTCCAATTATTATTAGGTTTGGCCTTTTGATTGTGTCTCAAATTTCTTGGACATTTAGTGCTAGGACATTTTTGGTTTTAGTGTTTTCTTTAACTGATGTATTTATTACCACTATCGAGTCTTCCATCCAGAGATTCTCTCTTCCATCTCTTGGATTCTGCTGGTTATGCTTGAATCTGTGGTTCCAGGTTTCTTTTTTTTTTTTTTTCAGATTATTTTCTATTTCTAGCTTTGTCTCGGTTTGTGCCTTCTTTATTGCTTCTATTTCAATTTTTAATTCCTGGTAGGCAGAAACTGATGAGAATATAAGAAAATAGAAAATGTCCCATGTTCCTAGATAAGTAGGATAAACATAGTGAAAATGGCAATCTTACCAAAAGCAATCTGCAGATTAAATGCATTTATTTACAGAATTTGAAAGAATAATACTCAATTTTATTTGGAATAACAGGAAAGCCAGGATTGCCAAAACAATTTTGCTCAACAAAAGAATCTCAGGAGGCATTACCATCCCCAACTTCAAATTATAGTATAGAGCTACAGTAATAAAAACAGCCTAGTACTGGCATAAAAATAAACTTGTGGATCAATAGAATTGAATTGAGGACCCCAACATTCACCACACACCTATGAACACCTGATTTTTGACAAAGAGGCCAAAAATATTAAATGGAAGAAAGATAGTCTCTTAAATAAAGGGTGTTGGCATAACTGGATGGTAGTGTGTAGAAAATGCAAATAAATCCAAACCTATCACCTTTCATAAAACTCAAATCCAAGTGAATGAAATCCTCAACATAAACCCAGCTCTACTGAACTTGATAGAAAAGAAAGTTGGAATACCTTCCAATACAGTGGCACAGGTGACCATTTTCTAAATATAACACCGTTAGCACAGACACAAAAAACAACAATCAATGAATGGAACCTTCTGAAACTGAGAAGCTTCTGTAAGGCCAAAGACACATTCAATAAGACAAAATGACATCCTATAGAATGGGATAAGATTTTCACCAACCCTACAAGTGACAGAGGATTGATCTATAAAATATATAGAGAACTCAAGAAACTAGAGCCCCAAACCCTTACTAACCCAGTTAAAAATGAAGAATGGAATTCTCCGCAGAAGAATTACAAATGGCTGAAAGGCATTTGAAAAAGTGCTCAACATATTTACCCATCAGAGAAATGCAAAGCAAAACAACTTGGAGATACCACCTGATACCTATCAGAATGGCTAAGAACAAAAACACAAATGACAGCCTATGCTGGAGAGGAAGTGGAGCAAGGGGAACACTCCTCCATTGTTGGTGGGATTGTAAGCTTGTTCAACCACTCTGGAATGCAGTATGGCAGTTTCTCAGAAAACTGGGAATCGATCTTCCCAAGGATCCTGCAATACTAATACTGAGCATATGCCCTAAAAATACACATTCACATTCCAAAAACATTAGCTCAACTATGTTCATAGCAGCATTATTTGTAATAGCAAGAACCTGGAAACAACCTAGATGCCTCTCAACTGAAAAATGGATTAACGATTAACAAACTGTGGTACATCTACACAATGGAGTACTACTCAGCAGTAACAAAAAATGATATTCTAAATTTTGCAGGCAAATAGATGGATATGGAGAATATCCTCCTGAGTGAAGTATCATAGTCCCAGAAAAAGAAGCAGGGGATGTACTCACTCATTAGTAGAGTTTGGGGGAGGGGAGAGAGAGAGAGAGAGAGAGAGAGAGAGAGAGAGAGAGAGAGAGAGAGAGAGAGAGAGATGTTAGTTCTGCGCATAAAAACTAGCAAGGCCACGCATGGTGTTTATTTAAGAGAAAAGTCCCAGGAGGGTAAAGAGACAGAAGAGCAGAAAAGAAGTCAGGGGACAGAGAAGAAAAGGGCCGAATAAGTGCTTGCAGCCGCTTTTAAGAGAAAGGGCATGCACGGGTATGCGTCATGGGTCCAGGGAGGTGCTTCCGGGTCCAGACAGGTGCTTCCGGGTTCAGCCATGGTCCAGGGAGGTGCTTCTGTACTCAGTGCTGCAGGGTTTACATAGCCATGCCCAGGGGCATGCCTCTGTGCAAGGTGCATCCCACCTGAGCCAGTAGGCTCAGCTAGGGAATGCCAGGAATCCTTACAAGAGAGAGAAATGTCATTGTATACATGAGCTCAAGGCTAGAACATAGCTAAATGATTCAAAGCCTCACTTTTGCATTGATGGCCTCTGGCTTGGGTGTGGGTGAGGAAAGACTTGTTTTCTTTTATGGTCTGACCACAGGGGGTTTAATTATGCTCAGTAATTAAATGAGCAGCATGAATGTTCATTTTTGTAAATGGGGAGATCAAAAGAGTGGATATGAATCTGAGAGGCCTGATATCTGAGTTTGTTTGGGTGCATGATGTAAAATTATATTTATATATATATAAATATATATATATATATAAAAGAGTCCTGCTTTTGAACAGCAAGATTTTCTTTAAAAACTACAAAATACTTTGTCTTTTCACTCGTGTTGTTTACACATTGTTTAGTATTTATTTATTTTCTTTTTTTGCGTCAACTACAGTTTTGACATTTAGTATTTAGAATAAAAGATTTTTTTAAAAAAGCATGAAAGTAGGAGAGAGCTTTTGGGAAGAAGAGGTTTTGTGGGGAAGAGTGAAACAAGAGGGTGGATATGACCATAGTGTACTATATATGGATATAAAATGGTCAAAAAATGATAAAAATATTTTAAAAAGAAAAACAAAAAAAGAAAAAGGTACCACAATATATACAAGTCTTGATAAAATGTGCTGATGAAATACCAGCCTAAAATTATTTTATGGTATGTCCAAAATTATAGTTTCAGATGAGATATTTTTTATTCCTTATTTCTAAGAAAATTATTTATAAGTAAATAGAGACATATTTTGTATTTCTTTGATAATTATAGTAAGATCAGAATAAATATTCATGCCTTTAGATTATGTAAGATCATGTGAAGTTTATCTGAACATTGTATATACAATGTATCCAAATACTATTCACAAATAGTAAAAGAAATTACTTCACTTTTGATTTTTTCTTCCTTTTATATGTAACAATTGCTATCTTCAACATAGTGCAAATAATAAACTGTATTTAGTTATAAAAAACCTCTCCCACACCAGGTTATATCATCAATATACAATATGGGAATAATAAGATGAGCACTTGGATAGATGTGACTTCCAGTCCTGGAGGAAACTTCAGTGATACATAACTTAACTTTCATGAGTCAGCATCCATGCGTTGGTGGGCTTTTCAATGATGCATCTGCTTGAGTCATCAATGTTTCCGTAAGTTATCAGTAAATTTGTTTCACAAAGATACATTTGAATGGAATTGTTCTGTGATTTGTCATAAGTGTCTCATCTGGAATGATCAAATAATTCTGTATATGTGGGAGATACAAAGGAAAAGTTACAAAATAGCCAATGTAATACCAGTCTGATGTGGAGAAAAGTAAAATAAAAAGGAGATGGAGAAATAAATAACCACTGAATCCATAAGGGATTTCAATCACAATATAAAGCTGGGTCAGTATGTAATGATCAAGTGAGTGATATTTCCAGAGGTGTTTCTGGCTGCTCTGTTATACAAATTAAGGCAGAGGAAAGGACATAATATCTGTGGAAACCATACAAATGAGAGAAGTTATGCAGATAAATAAAAGTATACAAATATTTAAGGTATATTTTGAAGATAATTTTGGTAGATTAAATAATGTTCCTATTTTATGTCCATGTTTTAATCTGTATAACCTGTGAGTATATTATGCTACATGGGAAGGGGTACTTGGCGTCTTCAATTAATGTTCTGTACATATATAGCAACAATATTCTAAATTAACCATTTAATCTAAAATTACCACACAATAATTTATAATAACAAAACTATCTCCACATAAAAAAGGAGCATCAGGGAGCTGTTATTTAGACATTCCAAGTATGTGAAATATTTTTCATACTATCACTGGTTTCTGGGAGGCCTGTGCCTAAACTGTGCATTTTAATGCAGCTAAGCCAATATGGGTGGATATAGCATGCCTACTATGAATTTCACAAAGGCCATCAAATTGTAAAGGCCAAGAATGTGTCATTTTCCAGATGTCCTTGGAGTTGTGTGAACATTCTGTGATCCACAAGAAGCAGATATTTGGTTGAAATAATTAGCTATTCCAAATGTCACCTGTGCCTAACTGTTGCCTTGACCTGTAACTGCTGAGGCATGAATTTGGGAAAAATTTGGAGAAACTTCAAATATCTTTGTGTGGAAATAGAACTTGAGTATTAATTTAGTTTATGTGTGGAAAAATAAAGGCACATTTCTTTTAAATGATAATTTATAAACTGACACTGAGCTCAAATGGTAAATCACAATCATCATTTTCCCAGAGGATTAGAGAAAAATTGGGAGTATACAGAGTAAAGCAGGGCAAAGGAGCATGACTGGGAAGACAGAAGAATTTTGTAAACCTGTTTTGCCAAAGATCTGTGCATACTTCAGTAGGATAAAGAAATAGGGTAGTCTTGCTTAGAAGTTATGGGATTAACATTAAAATCAGAGAGGCCCCTCTGTATATCTGAGAAGTAGATGCATGAACTGCTCCCTAATTGATTTTGTAATCCATTCTCAAATAATTGCGTATTAATTTTTCCTTGTTAATTCAATTTGTTCATTAGACTTTCCAATTGTTAAGTAGCATGCTATAAATTTGGCAATGACTTGACTCAGAGATGAATGATTAGTAATGTACATATATTCTTAAACATTTTAAAGCTAATTTAGTCCGAACTTCCTGTTTGAACAATGCAATCATTTAAATGGATTTGAGAAAAGGCATGCTTTGTAATAACCTTTAGCTAAGAGTAAATTTAAGATTTAAAGAGAATTAATCTATGATTTTCCTTGAAAGTACCTTGGTAGATCTCTGTTTCTATATCCCAATGCCTGAAAACTTAGACTATTTTTATATTAGCCAGAGATAAAGTATTAGTGTGATGAAAGATGCTAATAATACTACTGCAATTCAATTGGTTTGGGCTTAACCTCAAGATGAAATAGGAGATTGAAACAGCAGCTAATATAAATTTTGAAGAAGTCCAGTCAAGAAATTTTTCCTAGGAGGTCCATGTGAGTGGCACAGATAGTGAGGGGGTAGAAGTAATATTGCATCTTTTATCTACTTTGGAATTTTCATTTTTATTAACAATGCATATTAATTTCATATTTTCTCAGAAAGCAAAATAAGAATTTTCAGTGACTATAGCTTTCCTGTTCCTTATATTATTTGTTCTATGTACAATAAAAAAATTTATTGAGTTTTCACTTCTCGAATACTTTACTGACTCCTTCAAATGGAATATTCAACAAATTCCACTTCTATCATTTGCTAATTAGCCATTTAAAATCTATTTTTAATATTTTATTAAAGGTATTTATATAGCACCTAATAAGTTCTTAGCACAATATTAGAATGTTACAAACATAGTATAGAAAGACTAGCAACCTGGAAGAAAGCATATTTGTAACATTTAATGGCAATAAAATATTGACATAGCATTAAACAATACTCTTACCCCTTAATATAAACCTATATGAAGATCATACCTTCTGCTACTGAATCTTGCAAGTGTTCTATGCTAGCATCATGTACTGAAATTATCATACCATCCAAAGCAATAAAAACTTTAATATTAATGATATATATTTAAATGTTTCCCAGACTTGTGGAAATCAGACTCACATTTTAATAGAAGCATGTCTTTAAAAGGTGATTGTAAGAATCACAATTTGTAGACATTTTTGATTATATTGTAATTTACTGATTTTGCTTTTTATCTTAATAACAATTTGTTTGTTTATTGGGGGAAGAGCTGTAAAAGTAGTGAATAAATATCTTGTTATAGATATTAAACATAACAACTCTGAAATGAGACTATTGGGACCAAATACAAGTTCTCTCAATGGTATTGCCTAAGATTTCTTGAAACTCAAGATCATAATTGGTGAAATAATTATAACAGCTAAATTATTCTTAATGTTCTCATAAAAATTTGATGAATTAATATTAAATAAAAATAGTTTCTATTGTATAAAATAACTACTCAAAGATGAAAGGTATCATTACTATTCTGTTGAAGTTATTATGATTCATATTTATTGACTATAACTATTAAAGATCTAAGTTGTTTGATACTGGCCCTTATGTAGCCCCGGATGGCCTCAAATTTGCCATGTAGCAAAGGATAACCTTGAGCCCCTCCCCTTATGGTCTCCACTCTTTAACTTAGGATTGCAAGCTCGGTTACTATGCCAACTTTTATGTGGTGCTAAGTTTTTAACACAGTAAACAAAACTCCTATCAGCTGACCATATTCAAACTCAATGATCCTCATTTTTGTATCAATTTTGTTACTTAGATTTTATATGTGATGAAAATAAATGTAGGGATGCTGTTTCACAGAACCCAAATTAGCAGGAGTGGGTTTCAACCAGATGGATCTGTTTCCGAAGTTCTTCCCCTTTCTGCTTCACTGTGTCAACTGTTGATACCTAAATCCTCAATCTTATTTTGTAGCTGTTCTTTCAATCAAACATTCTAAATCAATTCTAAAAGGAAATATTGTGGTTTTTTTCTTTGATTTTCTTTCCCAAATTCTGTCTGCTGGTGTCCTTTGTGCACTGGGAGGTGGTGACTTCCAGTATCCTTTGATTTATATATATTTTTCTCAGTGAATCCCTTTAAGCTTGGATGTTGTCTGAAGATAGACCCTTTGGACATAGATTTCAAATATCAAATATACTGTATATAGTATTATGTACAACTTGAATTGAACACGAAAGAAATTTTCATATCTTAGTGAAGAAACCTAGTCACTTTAGAGGGTTCATGGATGCTACTGATAGATATGGAGACAGCATGTATAGTCCACAATGTTTAAGAAGAGATGAAGAATATAGTCAGTCTACTAAAAGTGTAGAAAATTTGCACCTGCTTTCTATTAGGATACATTGGTAGAACAAATATTGCAAATAGTTTCTTACTCTCTAAGATCCATTTGGCTGTGAACTATCTTTTTTTATTTCCTTTGTCCTCATTTGTTTCTTTGAAACACTTTGTCATAAGAACAAACACAGGACCTAGAAATTGAAAGATGCATTTATTTTGGTGTAATCTGGCATTTCTTTTACTGTCTTGATAAAGTGAAATTTAAGAAGTACTGTGGCTGAATAAAGAAGAAAATGTCAGGAGGCTATTAAAAAACAAGAAATATTTCAATTACTTATTAGAGCAAAGTAAATTATGTGATGAGAAAAGAATACATGGAAATTCAAAGTACAGTAAAGGTCAAGGAGTTTTTCCATATGAGGCAATATAGAATCATTAACCTATCTTGGAGCAAACTAAAGGAAAGGAGATAAAGTATATGATTTTGAAGTATATGTGCCAAGTTTGAGATGGAGGTTGCAGGAAATGATTGAAACTCTGGATTCTAAATATTATGCCAGGGGCTCTTGCATATACACTGTCTGGTACCATTTCAAAGCCTACAGATATCTCTTCTGCAAATGGAGAGAGATCTTGATTATCATAAAACAACTAGAGAGAAACTCTTCACTGGTGTACAGAAAGTTAATCTGGAATTAGCACTTAAATTCCCCTACCCTGGGGCATAGTGAGCTATAGAGGGCAAACTGTACTACAAGATCCTTAATAAAAATGATATATTTTGAAAATGTTTTATCTACTTTAAAATTACCTTGTTGAAATGTTTTTACATCATAGGAAAAAATCATTATTTGCCAAAATAGATCCATGCCCTTCCCCCAAAATAATCCTCTGCCATTTCAAAGACATTTTTTTATGGAAGGTCTATGATTTATCTCAATAGGAAGTGAGAACTTAGCCAGGTTGGGCTTTGTAACCATGGAAACAAGCTGTAGGGGAGAGTGTTGACTGAAATAAGCAAAGTAAAGGCTATAGCTAGGTGCTATTTTAATTCAGCTCCCTACCATGAGATCTCAATATACTTTACTTTCTAATATACCAGATTATTTTTTATAGAACTTATTCTACCCACAGGTAAGTGGGAAACACAAAGTACAAGTAAATTATTTTAATAATGTTTTTATTCTTACATACATAAGTACTAAATGCTCAGTGTGTATAACACAACAATTAAAAGAAAGCAGGCCATGAATTTGTGAAAGATCAAGGTATATATGAGGGGCTGAAGTGAAGAAAAGAAAAGAGAAATAATGTAGTCATAATTTCAAAAATGATAAAAACAGAGCTGTATTTATTACTGTTATCATTATCATTACCATTATAACTGTGTGTATTTGTATGAGCATAATGTGCATGTGTGGAGGTCAGAAGACAGTTTTGTATATTCAGTTCCCTCCTTCGTTCCTAATCTGGGTTCTATGAATCAAACTCAGCTCCTCAGACTTCTGCTGGTTTCTTTGCCTGCTGAGTCATCTCTCTGAACACATAGAAGAGATTTTTCTTCCTTTTGTTTTTTTTGTTTGGTGCTAGTAGTTGAATACACAGCTTCAGATATCATAGGCAAAGACACTACATCTGCTTCCTATGCCCATTTTTTAAGTGTCAGATTAAAATCTAAGGACACAATTTACTCAGAATCCCCACAGGGCACACTTATAAGTATCCCAGAGCAATTTCCTTCCAGGCTACACACAACCACCACACTCTCCTAAGAACCAAATAAGGCAAAAGAAACTAAGAACAAAACATCCACCCCACAAACAAGACAAGCTATTTGCACTTAGATTTATAAACTTCCCAAACCAAGATGTCTAGATGCCAGTCAGAAAACAATAACAGCTAGGGCAATGTTTCTCCACTAGGGCCCAACAACCCTACCCCAGTAAGTCCTGAGAATTGTAACTTGTCTAAAACACATGAAAAAGACTTTTAAAAAGTCTTTATGAAAATGAAAAAAGTCCTTAAAAAAAACCTCCTTAAAAAATTCCTTAAAATTACAAAGACACAAACAGACATTTGAAGGAAATTAGTAAAAATATTTATGACATGAAAGTGGAAATAGAATCAATACAAACAAGTAAAACTGAAAGAAATCTGGAAATAAAAAAAATTAGAAACTTAAACAGAAACCTCAGAGGCAAGTATCACTAATAGAATACAAGACATGGAAGAAAAAAATCTTAGTCATTGAAGACACAAGGGACAAATTGTATACTTTGGTGAAAAACTGGTCAAAAAAAACTTTGGTCAAAGATTTGGTAAATCTTTAAAATTGTAGCAGAAAACTTTTAGGAAATCTGGGACACTATGAAAAGATGAAATCTAATAAAAACAGGAAGAAGAAGAAATGCAACTAAAAGACGTACAAAATATTTTTAACAAAATTATATAAGAAAATTAACCTTAGAAGAAGCATTTGAATACAAAATAGGCTGTAAAGAAAGTCTTCTCTGTGCATGATTATCAAAACACAAGTGTATAGAACAAAGAAAGAATATTAAAAGATGCAAAGGAAAAGAGACCTTGTAACATATAGGCAATATTTGAATAATGCCTGACTTCTTGGAGATTTTAAGACACAGAAAGGTCTGGACAGATATTCTGTAAACTGTAAAAGACCAAATACCAGTCCTGACTATATTGCCAGCAAAACTTTTAATCATGAAACATAGAAAAAATAAGGTATTGCATTGAACACCAAATAAACACATATCTATCTACAAATCCAGCCCCAAAGAAGGTTTTAGATAGAAACATCAATCTAAAAATGTGAACAACATCCAAGAGAAAAAAAAAGGAATAATCTTAAACCAGCAAATCAAAGAAGGGCAAACAGATGTGTGTGTGTGCGCACACACACACACACACACACACACACACACACACACACACACACACACGTACGTGCACACACCCCAATAAAATGACAGGAATCAAAAAACACTGTTCATTTTCATTGATAACTCTGAACATCAATGGTCTCAATTCCCTAAGTAAAAGACACAAAGTATGAAAATAGAATTCTTCCTCCTGCCACACTAAAGAAACACATCTAATATCAAAGGTAGACACCTCAGAGTCTACCTTTGATAAAAAATGAGAAAAAGATATTTCATCAAAAACAAACCTAAGAAATATGATGATTTAGCCATTTTAATATTTGAGGACAAAACTTCAAATCAGTTCTAAAAAGAAGGCCTAGGAAAGAATTATTCACATCTAGACATAAACAAAAAACAACCAAGCTCATAAATGAAACATGACTACAATTTAAATCTCATATTAACCTTCACACATATAGTGTGAGAATTTAGTACCCCACTCTTGCCAACAGATAGACAGGTCATTCAGAAAAAAATTAAACAGAAATTCTAGAGCTAATTCATATTAAAAATCAAACTGATCTAACAAATAGCTATAGAACATTTTATTCAAGCACAAAAGAATATACCTTTTTCAACATGCATGGTTTCTATAGCTCCCTGTGGTAACACAGACCATGGACAACAACTCAGACTGTAGGTATAGCAGGACCACAGACCCAGACATGGCCGTTGGCAGCAGCTTGGGCCTGAACTTTACCATGGCCTCAGTGGCAATGCAGCCTACCCAGATTAGTGTGGTCTCAGTTGCAGTATGGCCCATGGACAACAACATGGTCTCAGATGGCTGGCCAGACTTTGGGCATCTACATAGCCCTTGGTGGTAAGAGGAGTCATGGATATCAACTCACACATAGGCTGCTATTGAACCATAGGCCCAGAAATGGCCCTCAGTAGCAGCCTGAGTCCAGACAATACTACAGTCCCAAGAGTCATGGCAGAGGCATGATACTTGAATACCAACATGGCCACAGGTCACAACCTAGAGCCCAGACATGGTCATTAGTGGCAACAAAGGCCATTGACTTTAACACAGGTTCTGGTTGCCATAGGATTACAAACTCAGACATGGTCCTCAGCAGAAGCCTCAGACTGGCCCTGGGATAGCTGATTCTATCCCTCACTGGACTCTGAGGCAGGAGATCTGGCTCTGTCCTTCATGGAAGAGCTTCTTCTCCTTATACCACTCTGCATTTAGGTAAGATAGTCTCATCCCTCACCATGGGTGTGGGAGAGCTGGCCCTAATGTCATAGGCATAGAAATTCTGGCTCCACCCTTCCCCCATTGGGAGCAGTTCTAGCATCCTAAACTGACCAACTCAGCTACCACTTAGGCCCACATATTAGGGTTGCCCTAACCTATTATCTATCACATTTATGACCTGCTGGAGCAAATGATAAGACTGGTCCTGAAAAACTATAGCAACAGGATCTCAATGATTCAAGGCAACAGCAGGATATCTGAGAGAAGTTTTCCTTAGGGTCCAGTGATGATGGTGTGCCAGAAAGTCCTTGAACAAGACCAATGATGCATTAAAATGAACATTTGTGGGTGGGACTGAATGGACAAAAGGGCATACTTCATGACACACTCCACCCCTCAATGCCACTAGGACAAATAAAGAATTGACAGAGAGACAGGAAAGATAGGTTGAGAAAGAAATCAGGGAAACAACAGCCTTCATAATAGCAACAAAGAATTATCTATCTATCTATCTATCTATCTATATCTTGGGATGACTAGTCAAGCAAATAAAAACCTGTATTACAAGAACTTCAAATCTTTGAAAACAGAAATTGGAGAACTCAGAGGATGAAAAGATTTTTCATATTCATAAACTGGGAAAACTAACATGGTAAAAATAATCATCTTATCAAAAGCAATCTACAGATTCAATGCAATCCTCATTAAATTTCTATGCAATTCTATACAAACCTTAAAAGAATAACACTCAACTTTATATGGAAAACAAGCTCAAGATAGCTAAAACGATTTTCTACAATTAAAGAACATCCAGAGGTATCACCATCCCTGATTTCAAGTTTACTTCAGAGTTATAGTAATAAGAAACCACATAATATTGGCACAAAACCAGACAGTTACATCAATGGAATTTAATGAAAACCTAGATGCAAAACCACACACCTGTAAACATCCACTTTTTGATAAAGAAGACAATTATATCCTAGAAAAAAGAAAACATCTACAACAAATAGTGTGGTCTAACTAGGTGTCTGCATGTAGTAGAATTCAAATAGGTCTCTAGCTATCACTCTGCACAAAACTCAAGTGCAAGTGTATCAAAGCCTCAACATTAAACCAGATGCACTGAAACTGATAGAGAAGAAATCATGGAATAGCTTTGACACTGGAGACAACTTCCTGAACAGAATACCAATAGCACAGTCACTAATATAGACAACTAATACAACTTTATGACACTGAAATTTCTGTAAGGCAAAAAACACCATCAATAGGACGAAAAGCAGCCTACAGAGTAGGAAAAGATTTTAATAAACTCCACATCTGACAGAGGGTTGATTTATAAAGCTTATAAAGAATTCAAGGAAAGAGGTGTCAACAAACAAAATAATCTAATTAAAACATAGAATACAGATATAAACAGAATCTTCAGCAGAAAAATCACAAATGGCTATGAACCACTTAGAGACGGGTTCAACATCTTTTGCCATCACTTAGATTTCATCTTATAGCCATCAAAATGGCTAAGATCATAAACACAAATGACAGCCTATGTTGGCTCAGATGTTGGGCAAAGGGAACACTCCTCCATTGCTGTTGGGAGTGTAAACTATTTGGAAATCAATATGGCAGTTTTTCAGACAATTGGAAATTGACCTACTTCAAGACACAGCTCCACTACCCCTGGGCATATACCAAAGAATGGTCAATCATACTACAAGAGTACTTGGTCAACTATGTCCATAGCATTTTAATTTGTAATAGCCAGAAACTGGAAACAACCTAGATAACCCTCAACCAAAGTATGAATAAAGAAAATGTCGTATATTTACTCAGTAAAGTATTGCCCAGCTGTTAAAAATTATAATAATATGAATTTTCAGAAAAATGGATGTAAATAGAAAAGATAATCTTGAGTGAGGTAATTTAGACCAAGAAAGCAAAACATGCTATGTGGTCAAAAACTCAAACTGGGACACATAGTTCTCCTGGGAAGGAGAAATAGACTTCAAGGTCGGATTGGGAATGCATGAGGATGGGAAAATAAGTGATCAGGTTGGGGAGGACAGAAGGAGAGATTTCTGGAAGAAATAGCTGGAACTGAAGAGCATCTCAGGGACAAACTAGAAACCTACTGCAATGGAAACTCCAGGAATCCACAAAAGAATGGAATCAAGAGAAGGTGGGATATAACTCAGCTGTTACTGTGAAATATTCAGGTACATGGACAACAATAGAAAAAAATCCTCCTGAGTTAATTAAACCAGACCCAGAAATAGAAATATGGTATGATGATATATAGTCACTTATACCTGGATATTAGTCATCAAATAAATGATAACCAAGCTACATTCTATAGACCTGGAGAGATTAAGCATAGAGAAATGAACTAGAGGGAAACACACACATACATTTCTCTAGAAGAGGGAAATAGAATAGATTTAATGAGTGGATTGGAGAGAGTGAGGGATGAAATAGAAGGATTGGGTGGGTAGAAATAAGGGTTATGGGACTGAGGGAGGAAATGAGAGGAGAGACATCTAGAACTAAAGAGCATTTGAGGGTCAGTATGAAAATCTAGTTCAGCGCAAATTTCCTATAATATATAAAAATGATCTTAATAATGGGGAAGATGAACTTATATTGGCCATCTCTTGTCTCCAAAGCTTCCAGTGCCAGGACTGAGTTTCATCCAATGGAATTGTTGGCTAGACAGCTCCCATGGAAATCCCCAAACAACCCAGGTTGTTGCCAAAACAATAGGCTATCCTCTAAAAACTGATAGTAATACCACATTGCTGAAGAGAACATTCACACAACTCATTGAACATGGAGAGGTTAAGTTGGTACTGATGTAAAATACTCACCCAATGTTCTAGTGTCTATGACATGGAAAGGTAATCTGAAAACTATCACAAGAGAAAAGTATACACCAACCTAACTATGCAACCTAGTTCAAATAAAAAATGTCTGATTTGACTTAAGACCCATGAGATGGAATCAATACCTGACACTGTGTTAGTAACAAAGAAGCAGAGTACTTAATCACCCAAAGATCTAGGATAAAACTAAACATTATTTATCTAAAAAGAGACAAGTAGTGATAAAATTACTCCTAATGGTATTCTGCTATATTCATAGATTTGTACTTTCTCTAGCCAGTATCAGTGAGGCTTTTGCCAGTAGCCAATTGGAACAAATATGGAAAATCCACAGCCAGACAATATGCTTTTAATTAATTTTTATATTTGCCTTTCAGATACACATGGATAATTTTGACATTTCTATCATTGTAGTTTTAAAATGGCAACTCTATATAGTTTATACTCTTTATGCTTCCTGTCAGGAAACATCTAATCTGGCAGTCCAACATTAACAAACATTTTCAGAATTTATTTATGTGCTCTTTAGTCTAATTTAAACAAATTGATTCCTTGAAAGTTGCAGTATTTTTTGCAAAACAACATGATGTACTTGGTACTAAATGTAAAATAAATAATACATATATTATGCTAAAGAAGAAATCATCTATAATAAAGAACATGCCATAAATTCACCAAATATGTTTTATATCCCTATTTGGCAAATAAGTTCCTATATTCTCTTAACTATTTGTAATAAATCTGGAGTCAAAAAGTTCATATGAGCAATGAAAAGAGAAGTGTGTGTCACCTTCTGATGACACATATATATCTCTGTGAGTTCACATAGTCTCTTCTTGTTTAATTGAAACATTGTGTTAAAAACTGGGATTTATGTATGGCTCAGCATTCAAAAAACCCAGGATCCCCAGGATCACTTTGAGGTGAAGATGGGAGGATCAGAAGCTCAAGCTTATCCTCAGATACACTGTGAGCTGAAAGGCAACATGGGCCACATCACAAACAAAAGAAAGAAAGAGATAGTGATGATGCAAGATGGGAAAGACTGTAGTTCTCTAAATGGCAATGTGTAATAGATTCTCGCTAGCATTGAACTGTAACATATAAAAATGCAATTTCTTTCTATTTTAAGCCACTAAGGTGTGGAGGCATTGCTTGTAGCAACCAGCTCTATTTATGCAGATACACTTTATATGAACTGCACTATAAAACAAAAATGTGTCAATATGTTATATGAACTTATTGTTAGAACTATTTCTATCAAATCATGATGTGGTAGAAATAGTTCAAATTTAGTATAAGAATGCCTTGTTTTACTAGAGCATAGCCTGAGATAAAGATTGAATTATGTGATAAAACCTTATCATCAAGGCTTATCTGTCTTGATTTGAACCCATGTGTAGTCAGGAAGATAAATACTTTGACGGGGAGAGGATACAATCCACTTTCAGAAGAAGGAAAAAGTTAGATGCCAATGAAAATGCTTGCATTACAGAGCACTGAGAATGAATCAATATCAATAATGTGCAAAACATGTACATAAACATTTACATATATATATATACACACATGTTACTACTAAAAGAAAGATCAGATCACAAACATTCCAAAGATATAAAATGGTAGTTTACAGTGAGCTATTACATTAAGTAAGCACAGGAACATATGTTTCAGACATCACTACCTTGAATCCCACTTCCTCCAGAGGAAGAGCTGACCCAGTCTTGATTTTGGGGTGAAGAAAATGGATCTGCCAGGAGTGAATGCTGAACTAAGACATATTGGGACCTTGGGACCTCCTGCCCTTTCTGGGGAGGAGATAAAGAGATGTGGAGAAGAGAGAGTGACAAGAAGGGGTGGGAGGGGGAAGGGAGCTTGAACAAGGATATACAAGGATAAAAAATATGACTTTATTCATAATTTAAAAAAATAATTTAAAAAAGACATCACTATTTAGAGAAGTATCTACCAAAGTGCAACTATATTTTGTACCTTTTTGCCAAAAAAAGAGGACTCTAACAATACCAAGTATTAGAGGATTTGTAGATACAGCATATCTTACTTGTAAAAATACAAGCATAACTTCTTTGTAAGGCATATCAGAGATCTTCAAATGATAAACATATATCCTATCTATTCCTAACAGTATATCCAAGAAAAAAATCACACATTAGTTCTGCTCTTAGATCTAGGCAAAATAGGGCTGTACTTGAGTTCTCTTCAAGCTCTTATGGCTACGATGTGCCACCAGACTACCCTGTAGAGTGCACTGATCTCTATTCTTTGGGGTATTCTCCAGTCCTCTGCTCCATGGATGGCTATGTACACTCTGAGAAGTTCTTGCCTTTGGATCTTCTGAAAGCAACAGGGTAGTGTTGCTTTAGGAATGCAAGCATGAAGCTTATTTTTTTTCTGTAGCTATTAAAAGTATCCCTTTCACAGACCACATTACACTGGGGAAAGATTGAGGCTCTGGTATAGAGATTTGGGGTAATTCAAATTATTAACAAATTAGAGGTCCACAGTTTTTTTTTTTTAATTCTAGGTTCTGAAGACTCTTGGGACACCAGAAATACCATGGAATTAAAGTTAAACAAAATAAAATAAAACACACAGTCTCAATAATACATGAAGAACCTAAAGTACATGCAGTTTACAAGAACATAAGAAAATGATGAATTGGATGAAAATAAACTAGTACATTTAGTTGTAGGTCATTGTCAAAGTCCTAAGTATTGCTTTCAGTGATGGTTTTGAACAGATTTATTAGATTGTCAAACCAAGCAAATAAATGAAGCCAAGTTATTCATTAACCAATAGTGCCTGCACATGTTTCATAAAATAAGAATTATAATAATAGAATTGTGTACATCTGAATTCAAGGAATATACACTCAACTAACTGATACATGTCATGGTAAAAGAATAAAGTCAAGCAACAGATTTAGGTTTATGAATGATAACACAAATTAAAAAAAAGATTATGAATTTTTTGGAAAGAATAAACTATTTAACAAAATACCTGTCCCTTATAAATTGCCATATACATCTCAATTCTTTATTTAAAAAACAAGTAGAAAAAAATTGAAAAGATAAAACATATAAACTTTAAAAAAGATTTTTATTTTTATTTATTTTTTTATTTAAAAGGTTTTTTTTTCCTTAAAATTTTACATGCCAACCACAGTTCCCCTTCCCTCCCCTCCTCTTACTAGCCTCCATCTTCTCCCCACCCTAATCCTCATCCACTTCTAAGCGAGGGTAAGGACGCCCACAGTAGTCTGCATATTAAGTTGAGGCAGAAATAAGCCATCCACCATATGAAGCCTGAGCAAGGTATCCCTCTATAGGAAATGGGCTCAAAAAGCCAGTTCATGCACTTGAGATAAATCCTGTTCCCACTGCCAGAGGCCCCACAATCTCCCCAAGCCATACACTGTCTTCCACATTCAGAGTGCCTAGTTCAGTGCCATGCAGACCCGGCTGTCAGCTATGTGTCCCCCTGGGATTGCTGGGAAATATTCTCCAGCCTCTCACTCCCTGTGGACATGGGTCACTAGGTCCAGACTAAATAAGATTTTTAAAATAAATCTATTATCTACAGAGAAAATATTGGATTTAGGTCAATAGTAATAATGGTTGAAATTCATTTATGAAAGTACCATAAGAAAAATCTTAGAAGAAAATTTATTACCAAGTGCAATAAGTTTATTTTTAATATATGCTAAAATATCTCAAATCATATTAATAATCTGCTTCATAGACACACAGAAATAGGAAGGTAGATGTAATTAAGTCAACTTATTGATTAGATTCATGAATGTTGTTCTTAGTACTCTTTTTTAAGTTGCAGTTCATGGAAGAGAAACTTAATTTTAACTCTGCATATTCTTAAATGGCCTGAAAACTATACTTCTGAGTATCTATTGTATCTCCAAGATCTCTTTTGGTTGTCATACTGAGAGGCTAATGAGATTACGTAGCCCTTAAAAGGAGATGTATTGACTTACATTTTAAGATGGTGATTTCTTTTCTGCATCTGAAACATTAGTTGTGGACTAACAAGATCCAGAAGGATGTCTCCTCTGTTTTGCCTCGGACTCCTCTGTTTTGGTTCTGTTTATAAGTTTGTTCACCTAAGTAAGAAAATCTTTACCTTCATCACTGTGTTATTTCAGACCCAGATTTCACAGAAAATACTGTTTCTCTCCCCTCCAAAGTATGTGAAAGCCTTGACATTTGTGGCTCAAACAAACCATCCAATCATCACTAAAGGGTACTGTGTGTTCTTAGTGTAGAATACACTGGCCTCAATATAGGCCACACATTCTCCACTTAATTGCATAACATTATCACTGAATTGCTTGTAAAGGTTGTGGGAGAGATTCCAAAAAATGCCATTTAGATTTTATTATTAAAAACATACAAATAGATGTGGTTGCTGAAGAGTTGAGAGCCTCATAAACAGCATTCACTATACAGTAATAGAATAAAAAATTCAAGGGTATTTATGCCCAAATTATAAGAGTGATAAAATAGAAAAATCTAGCCATGCATCAGTGTAGTTAAATAATTAGATGACTGATTTTAATACAATCAGATCAAATCTAAATCTATGACCTTGGAGAAAGCACCAGCACATACAATTGATTAAAAAGAGCACACAATAAATGTATACACACAGAGAGCATGGCTGTATTTCTGCAAAGATTTAATTATAATTTAAAGGCTGTGTTTATATTCATCATGACTAAAGAATGACAGATGTCAAATTGACTAAAGGAATTTTAGAGATGAGACTATAGAACCGATATGCAGCTCAGTGCTTGCTGAAGGGACAGATAGAAAATGAAGTTACACATTGGATAAGGGTTTAATATATCCAGGGCATATAAGACATTCAAAAACGTTATGATTGGTAGTACATGCTTGTAATCCCAACATTCTAGATGTTGAGCATGAAATATTGTGAGTTCTCAAGCAGCCTTGAATAAATGGAGAGTTCAAAGCTATGATAAAGGTGTGTGCTATTGAATCCCAGCTGTTTGTCCTTGTACTCAAGGATCAAGAATTTCCTGAGCTGACTGCCTAGGATTTGACTGTGTGTTAATATCTCAAATATTTCAGGTTTTATTAAATATGTAACATATCACCACATGATATCCTGGAACTATCTTTGTAAATCAGGTTGTCTGAACTCACAGAGATCTGCCTCCCTCTCCCTTTTGAGTGTGGGAAATAAAGATGTGTGCCACTACTGCTGAAAAAAAGAAAAGATATGTATGATTTTATTCATAATAAAAAAAAAGAACAAGTGGTTTTAACCACTGAACCATCTCCTCAGTCCTGACACTGAATTGTTTACCCTCCTGTCTCAGCCGCCAGAGTTCAGCAATTACACGCAAAAGCCTTGGTTAACCTCTTTGATTTTAAGTGTTTTTTTCTGCATTAGAACAGTTCTTTATTTGTGTTTTGTAATATTAGATGACATCTAAAGGATGTCCACATAAATCACAGCTGGGACATAATAAGGTAAGTAAGTAGATTTACAAAATAATAATCTCTGTTCATTCAAGTTTTTAAATGGAAATACACTCAAATTCTAAAGCTGAGGGTTGACAGTTGAAAGAAAAATTGAAACTGAAAACTTTTAAATCTCCTGTGCTTTTTCTCAGACTGAACTTGGCGCATAGAATAACTATTGCAGTCTATATGTTTGTGCTTTAGACTTAACAAAAACTGTTTTTAAATTCACAATTCAACTTTTTAATATTGCATTTGAGCAATTGAATTTTTATACAATTCATAGCATTATGTTGTGTTTTACCATATCACACAAAATGTTTTATAACCGTATTTTATGTACAAACTATCCCATTTGTTCCAAACTTTAATCCCTATTCAAACTTTGGATTTAACATATAATACATAAAAATTAGACCAAACAATTTGAGAAGCTCATATTCCTATTTAGTTGGTTTCACCTAAGGGTCCAGACATGCTCCAAGTTTGTTGGTGGTAGGTTTGTCAAAGCCTGTCACTGTATATTCTGATTGCCTTTGGGAGAAGTTGCAAAACCTTACCTTCCAGAACAGCAGACTTCTATCCATTCTCAACAAATGCTCCCTTCAGTCTGCCACCAGTTTACACAGAGCCATGATCAGAACCAGGCTGGTTCAGCCTAGGTAGGATAGACCCTGCAAGAAAATAAGACCACATCTGCCAAATAAATCTCCAGACAGATAATACCTTCTGCAGATGACGTAAATGAATGCTGGGCTCAGCTGCTGTATCTGTGATCAGCTATCACATTCACACTCATAACTATAGTTAAAATGGCTCCATTCTGGAGTATCAGGACAGTTTATTAGGTATCTTTTTCGGATCTCTACCTCAGCTCTTATTTCTTCCCTTTATTCAAATCAATCTACTGGTTTATAATCATTCCACTTGTTTGCTTCTTTCTCTCAATATATTGTGTATTTTAATATTTTAGTCATGTCATCATCATCTTCAAAAACTCAGACTTTGAGATATTTTGTTGTTGCTTTATTTTACTTTTATTTTTTCCTGTGACAGTGTCTCACTATGTAACACAGGTTACAAAGTTTCAAATCTCAGCCTTCCCAAATTGTTTATAATTATATGTGTTTCATCATTTTGGGGCTGAACCAACAATTTTTGTCTGACCCAAAAGATGTTATACTGAAAAATTTGTGGAGACAGTTGAGTTAGAAGGTTTCTGGGCCTGAGCCCTTAGTGGGAGGGTGGGGGTGGGGGTGAGCTTTCTTGCTTCAGTGCCCTTTGTGAGGCAAGGCCAGAAAAGGTTGTTACCCTCTGATTGCATCAGGCATGGTTCCAGTAGATCCCTGAGGAGACATAGGCCACAGACATCAACATAAACCTCAGATGCAACCCTACCACGAATGCAGATACTTTGTTCTTTGTCTTACTACTTTTTTGTTTGAGCTTGAAAATGCTTCTATTCTAGAATGTTAGCGAGGCCTACAAGGAAATAGAGAAAGCAGTGGTCCCCTTAATAGCTGGTCAGTGGTAGGAGATAAACAGAGACCGGAGACTTTCTCACTATTCCTATGTAGCTACAGTGTCCTGTCTATATTTTTCATGAAATTAAATTCATGGCACAGTTTGTAAGCAAAGGAATGAATGTGAATAAAACAGATGGGGAGAAGAGAGAGTGACTGGAAGGGGGAGGGGGGAAGGGAGTTTGAACAAGGGTATACATGGATTAAAAAATGTGGCTTTATTCATAATAAAAAATAAAAACAGAAATTGAGAAAACGTAATTGTCAAATTGGTTGGTGTTGTACTAATAGGGTCAGAACACACAGCATCAGTTAACCTGATGAGAATGATGAGATATGGACTTGTGTATAAAGGGGGTACAGAGGTGTTCTGTCATCAGCACACCGAGGAAAGAGTACCTGAACATGTACCAAAGTCCTGAGGCCCCCTTCCAATGAAATGGCCTCTTTAACCACCGCCTCCCAGTTCTGGAAAGGGCATAGGACTGAGAGAGCAAATAAAACTATTTAAACCCCAGGTTCTTTTGTTTTGTGTGGAGAGCCATTAAAAAGCACTTTGCTGGAGTTCAATTTTCTATCTGAAATCTGTAAAGAATAATGTGTGTGTTGCTGGGGTGATGTGGGGAGTGCCAGAAATCGTTTATTTTAGTAGCTGTGGGATAAATGGCATTCTCCTCCCTTTGACTACATCTTAGTCATCATCTCCATTTCTCTCCAGCCATGATTTCCATCAGCTCTTTGAATGTGATCACTGTGGTTGCTCAGCACACCCAGAACATGATTTACTTCTTGTAGCATCAGATGTTAGATGGTTTGGTTCATCCTCCAGTGGTGCAGTGCTGACTTTGTCTTCTTTTCCATTAGTGCCCCCCTCTAGCTAGCCCCTCCCCTCCCCTCCTTTCATCTCTGTCCACAGCAACAGCTACTTAGCTATCCTTCTCCCCGTTTCTCCTTCCTAATGAATGGTCTGCATGTAGCTACCTGCTGAGACTTCTTAAAACAATGTTATTTTCATAACAGATCATTTCATTTAAATCTATTTACTTTCTTCATTTCAATAGTAGCCATTTAAACAAATTGTCCACTGTACTTCCCCTTTGCTTATTTCCTTCTTGAGTCTATGACTGTTTTCTATTGTTATAGCTTCATTCTATTAGATTCTGTTTGGTTTTCAGCACTTGGCATGCATGACTGTTCCTTGAACATTACAAAGACAGAATTGGTACTGTTGCTTTGTATTCAGAGAACCCGAGTTCTTCCCAGCCCTGAAGCTGGCTGGCACAAGGTAGGACGAAGATTAGGATCAATTTTGCCTGCTTCTGAAGCCTAGGTTTTTAATCTATTACACTGTTCTTTTAAATAATCTGATACCCACAACACTGATGTATATAGTCAAAGAGAATTTTAATTTGAAGTGAATTTGACCTCCTGCATCACGTTGGTCATACAGTTAAGTAAACAGCAGAGGGCAGTGTAACTGCTTCATAATATGAAGTAGACAATGAAATGCTATAAAACTGCAGAATAAAAAGGATGTGTTCCATGGTTTTGAAAAATTCATCCCAAGGCAATATCAAGTGTGTCCAAGGATGTTTTCATCAAGAATGTTCTGGTTTAGAAAGACATTTCTCAGCACTGGCAGGGATGCTGGGCTAAAAACCACATTCCCAACTCTCCAGTACCCATTCCTCTTTATTTCATATAATACCTCACATGGGTAAGCAAATCACAGAAGTTAAAGAGAGCTGTGTGACACATCTGCAAACACAATGTGTTCCCTAGGTGAGTTTCCTGCTCAACCCACTTCTTGAATCTGTCCTGTTGAGAAAAAAAATGGGATTTTGGCTTAAGGATGAAATTGTTTCCCAACTTCATTATACCATTCTCATTAAATCTGTTATTTCTGCATTGTTGCAAATAAAAATATCCAAATTAAGTGCTTAGTCTTTCCTGCTTTCTCTCATTGCAAAACAATTATTAAAATTTTCTCCATAGTGGTAAATAATATTGGCTAGGAATTTAAATTCTGGCAGAGGGGTGGAGGAGAGGGCCAGTCAGGTGTAGAATTCTGCTACGTTTTGTTTTGCTTCTCTATTGTAGAAAGTCATTGGCTTTCATATTGAAAGGATCATAAATAAAACCTCATTGTCAACTAATCCAAAAGCAATCACCAGAACTATAAATTACTTAAGCTGAGCCCCAACTCAAAATTCTCATTCTCTTGAATAGGCATTAAATTCACTCATAAACAACGTGTTATATGTTTACATGAGTGTGTAACTGGGCTGTATCAATAGGTACATCATATCCTAGTATACATTTGAAAGAACAACAAAGAGAGAAAGTTGTGGGAGAGAGGGAAGAGGAGGAAGGGAAGGAGAGAGAGAAATAGAGAGAGAGAAAGAGAGAGAGAGAGAGAGAGAGAGAGAGAGAGAGAGAGAGAGAGAGAGAGAGAGACTGAGGACATGCATTGTGCTTCTGCTGCTCCTTCCTTCTCTAATAAAGCCTGTATTTCTCCTTCCAGGATTTTCTTCAGAAGCTTGTGAGAACTCTTACTTGGTTATTAGACTATTCTACTCTCGTCTTATAAGGGCTTTCTTTCAGAGACTTTACACCATTGTTATCACTTACAATCTAATATGGTATAAAGCCAGTTTTAGAAACTCTTATTACCAAGAATCACTGATTATTCAGTTCCTCAAAGTATGTTCACCACTATGAGATCTTGAGGAAGTGGTTGCCCTTCCTCAAGCCCCAGTTTACCTATAAGATAACAGTGGTTGTGCTATTTTTCTGGAATTGTGAGAATTAAGTGGAAAAATAACTTCAAAGTTTCTGATATTCAGGACAGTTCAAGATACTAGAAATCATTATTCAAAGTGTTATTATGGACTTTCTATGGCATGCTAAACATTACAACTATAGCTGTTTTCTCCAATTCAAATTGCCTAAAATTACAACATAGTTTTCTCTATAAGACAATCATCTCATGTTGGTTCCTCTAGCACCTTCATTTCTCTTCTGAGTTTGTAGTGCACTTCCTGTAATTCAGTGCCAAAGCCATGTTCTTATTGTTGATAGAGCACAACAGCAAACTTAGTGAACTTATTCTCTGCTGTCTTGATGCCCAGTTTGCAAAGGACTAGCTATCATCTGGCAGACAACATCAACTCCAGTAGAAACTGGATTCAACCAGTCTTTTTATGTGAGTCAAATGAGTGGACTTCAAATCTGAAGACTGCATTCTTTTTGAGAATCACTTTACCAGGGTTCTTTAATAGTTAACTATATTCTAATATTTATTAATTATTTACTTACTATTTTTGAAAGAACATGATTGTATTTAAAGGCATAATTTATGTACAATCTAGTATTAAAAGAAAGTAGAAAACACAGAATTTTATTTGACACACATGATGACCTGCTTTTGGACTCTATTACACATAAGCTCATAAAAAAGTAACATACTAGCATGGACACTCAGATAATACAACAGAAATTAATAGCAGGGATATTTAATATTGGATGAATAGTACTTTATAATATTATACCATCAGTAACCACAGTAAAAGTACTATTAACTAAAATTTTTGTAGTTTTAGTAAATGATTAATGCCTCTTTGGACATTTGTTCAAATGTAGATTCAATATACTTCAATATGATCAAAACCATAGAAATTTTTCTGAACTATCAGTAAGATTCATATTTCCATATAAACACACTTGCTACATAGAAAATGCAAAGCTATTATCTCAACTCATGAAAGATACATTTATAAATATGTGTGAAAATGCTCCAAAAGTACCAGAGAAGTCCATAGACTTTGGTTAACACTGTATGTTAAAATTAGTATGAATTTTAAATGTAATCACTCATGTTCTTTCAGTCACTGTCATTTTTGGCTATCAGCAGTAGAATTCTGGCATTAGGTACTATTCCCATGGAAACTGAATTAACCTATTTTCTTAAGGAATGTTTCAGTGATTTTCCATGTAGTGGCTTACAAGGGAAGCTCTTTTGAGCTTTTCTTCTCTTCTAAGACAACAAATGTTTTGCTGATATTACAGTGCAATTTACTTTCTACCCTTCATGCCACCTTTCTTTTTTGCCCTGAAAGCTGTTTGAGTTTAAATAGAGTTCTATTGCATTAAATATAATTAATTTAATATTCATTGCTTATTTTTATATTTAAAGGAAAATTTGAACATGACTGGAATGAACAAAGTTTGGAGGAACCAGCCAATATAAAACCTAGAAAGGCTCTTACTATTCAATAATAATTTCTTTGGTTACTATAGCTTGGTCACTGATGATAGGACATGCCATCCATAGAATATTATATTTTCAATATGAACTCCATATATCTCTAAGAGTAAAACCCTCTCCACCAGCATCACAGAAACCCAGTGGTTACCATGGAAATTCCCTGTTAAGCCAAGGAATTGTTTTAATGGATTCTGACAGCTGAAAGTACTGGATAAGAATATACATTTTGGGCTTTGAGTTTTTCTGCTAAGATTGTTTTGCTTTTTTTTCTTTATGATCTTTTCTTTTTATATTTATTATTTGGTGACTTTACATCATGCACCCCATCAAACTCAGTTATCAGTCCTCTCAGTTTCATACCCACTCTTCAGACTTTCCCTTTCACAAACAAGTCCATTCATGCTGCTCATTTACTTATTGGAGAATAATTAAACTCCCTGTGGTCAACCCCTTAAATAAAACCAGTCCTTCCTTACCCCACACCCCTTCCAGAGGCCATCAATGAAGAAATGGAGTACTCTGTCATTTAGCTATGTTCTAACCTTGAGCTCTTGTATACAATGACATCTTTTTTTTTAAGTCCACTAATGAGTGAGTACATCCCCTGCTTATTTTTCTGCGTTTGAGATACCTCACTCATGAGGATATTCTCCAATTCTATCTTTTTCACTGAGATAAAATATTCCATGTCTTCAAAATACAGCTATGTATCTAAAATGGTATGGTTAGGATAATGAGAGCCAAAATTATAATTAGTGATTGTTATTTGTGATAGGCATAAAAATTGTTCCTCAAAGATATATCCACAGCCTATTTCCTGTTATATGTGACTACATTATCTTCCATTTTTTTCTATAGAGAACCTTGTGAAAGCAATTCATCTTGAGGATCAGGAAAAGAAACTGAAACGTGGAGGTTATAGGCATACCAATCTGATCATTTGCCTTCTTACATACAGAGAGCCGTCCCAGGCCATGAGGCAGAAGAAGATTGTTTCTGTGGTAGAGAGTTCAGATGGATGCCATGGATAGAAACCTGGTGGAAGAACGCAAGCACCAAGAAATGTAAGTGGCCCCGTGGAAGCTGAGAACAATAAGATAACCCTTTCCTCAATCTTCCAAAAAAATATATTTATTGAACCTTAATATTAACATAGTATGCTCACCTCATGTCAGACTACTGAGATCCAGGAACATTTTAAGGTAGTAACTTTGTAGTACTCTCTTATGGGCAGAAGTAGAAATGTCATATGTCATTATTGTTGTCCATCATGGTGGCCAAAATGTTCTGTTTACAATTCTGTATAATGGAGTTCATGCTGTTTTCTCTGAATTTCTGATATTGCTGTTCATCATAAACTGCCATACAGCCATTTCAGCTTCTTTCCTCTGGGTCTGTATCCACATCATGTGTATGGTGGCTCTCTCTGGTGGCTCTCTGATATCTGTGTTCACTGGCGATTTTGTGACATCTGTCTGGTAATTTTGCCTGCTGTCTGTCTCTGTTCTTCCTGTACTCAGAGTTTTCTTAGCCTAGTAACCCCACCCACACTTCCTGTCTGCTGTTTGGCCAATCAGCTTTTATTAAACCCATAGGCGGGGCAATTTTTTAAAATGTAACACATAATCCAGCATAAATTCTGCTTCAGCTCCTGCCTGTATGTTCCTTCCCATTTGAGTCCCTTTTATGACGTCCTTCTGTGAGTACATAACCATGGTATGGAAGTGCAAGCCAAATTAAACTCTTTTTACTCCCCCCCCCCAAATGTAATACATAATCCCACTAAACCCATGGGTAAATTCTTATTAGACAGTGTGCTAATGAGACCAAATAAAGCATTTCTTATCTTCTTTAAGACAATCAAATTGTTAGAGGGTTTAACAAGATCCCCCCTCCTACTATAAGTGACACTTCTAAGTTCTTGATGTCAGCATATATCTTTAGATTCAGACCTAGGTATATTTGGTACCAAGATTTGACTTGTCCCACTGGACAACTAGAAGCAAAAGATAATTCTTTCCAGTTTGCTTTTGCTCAGAGTTCTTTACTTCAGCAATCCCAAGAAGAATGTGTAACTTAATAATTTGCACATTAGTCCTAATTACTTCTAACCATGTGAACTATATAGCATGTGTGATATGTAGAAAATATTGGGAAAGTAAAAGACATGTCTTCACAAGATAGTTAATGCTAACACTTTAGTTTAAAAAAATTTAGCATTTCTATAAAATAGCTTTAGCCATGATATTCAGCTTCTGTAAGCCTCACATCCTCATCTGTATATTGACACCAATAATTGTCATTTGACAAAAATGTTGTTACAGTTAAAAGATAGAAAGTTTAACATGACACAATACTTAGGAAGTCACAGTATGACAAAAACATAATTTAAAAGAAGTAAATTAAAAAACAATAATTATATGTATATTATTTTGCACTTTTAGAATATATTTATACATATACTATACATTTATATATATATGTATATATATGTAATCTGTTGAGTCTGGTTTTGCTCTTTGTGTATATATTGTTTCAAGGCTGCTTGCTCACATTGGACAACCATAATGGGGGCTATTTTTTGTTCTCCCATTAGTTAAGTTACTTATAGTTCTTTATCTAGGGATCAGACACTGAGAAATTTCCCCTTTCATTTTAACATGTTGACTAATCTTAGAATTGTTCAAGGTTTATTTATGCAGCCATTTCTAAGAAAGAGTGTTTCACTGCAATCTTCATGATATTCTAGCACCTAATAATATTTTTTCCACTTCTTCTATGTTCTCTGAGGCAAAGATGCAGGATCTTTGATGTAGATATGCCCATTATGTTTCCTATAGTACATTATCTAATTGTATTTTGTGATGATATGATTTACTGTAAAAACAAAACAAGAAAGCTTCTTTGATGGGAGATGATAGTAACACTTACCATTAAGTATAAGAATAAGATTTAGAATTTAGGAAAGTGGAGGTAGTATATTCTTTACTAAAGTCCATGATCTTTCTAAAACAGGGAAGCTATCACAGTTTCTGGTACCAGACATAAATTCCCTGGAGTGGAGTGGGCCTTAAGTTTAATTAGAGAGCTGTTGATTGCCACTGATGAATGTGCCATTTAGTGCACCATTATGAAACTTTTTATTTATTTATCTTGCCATGTTGGTCCTTGTCATAGTTCACAGGTGTTGCTAGCTGATAAGACTTTTTAATTGCTTCCTTCCCTTGTTAGTTTGCATAGTATTTTCTAGAGCCATGGAAACTAGAACACATAAAAGGCTTTCGGGTCATACTCACTTCAAGTCATAGTAATCATGTGTCCTAAGTTTATGATAATTCTTTTTTTTTCAAAGAGTTTTTTATTATGAATAAAGTAAATTTTTTGTCCATGTATCCCCTTGGTCAAAACCCTTTCCCCGCTCACACCTATCAGTCACTTTCTCTTCTCCCCATGTCTTTATATCCTCCCAAGGAAGGGCAGAAGGTCCCAAGGTCCCAAGGTGGGTTAGTTCAGCCTCCACTCTTGGCAGACCTGCTTTTCTCACCCCAACATCAAGACTGGGTCAGGTGTTCCTCTTGAGGGGATTGGCTCGAAGATACCAATGCAAGGTGTTTCAGATCCCAAGCTGTTCAGTGATTGTGGTTTGCAGGTTGGGTTTGCTTTTTGTTTAAAGTCCACTAATAGTGAGTACGTCCCCTGCTTATCTTTCTGGGTTTGTGATACCTCACTCAGGAGGACATCCTCCAAATCTATCCATTTGCCTGCAAATTTTAGGATATCATTTTTCTTACTGTTGAGTAGTACTCCATTGTGTAAATGTACCACAGTTTGTTAATTCATTCTTCAGTTGAGGGACATCTAGGTTGTTTCCAGGTTCTTGCTATTACAAACAATGCTGCTGTGAACATAGTTGAGCTAATGTCTTTGGAGTTCTAATGTACATCTTTAGAGTATATGCTCAGTAGTGGTATTGATGCATCTTTGGGGAGATTGATTCCGAGTTTTCTGAGAAACCTCAACACTGCATTCCAGAGTGGCTGAACAAGTATACACTCGCACCAAAAATGGAGGAGTGTTCCTCTTGCTCTGCAACCTCTCCAGCAATGGCTGTCATCTGTGTCTTTTATCTTAGCCAATTTGACAGGTATAAGGTGGTATCTCAAAGTTGTTTTGATTTGCATTTCTTTGATGACTAAAGATGTAAAACACTTTTTTCAGTGCCTTTCAGTCATTTGTAATACTTCTGCTGAGAATTCCCTTTTTAGTTCTGAACCCCATTTTTTGATTAGGTTATTCAAGATTTTGGGCTCTAGTTTCTTGAGTTCTCTATATATTTTAGAGATCAGTCCTCTATCATTTGTAGGGTTGTTGAAAATCTTTTCCCATTCTGTAGGCTGTCATTTTCTCCTATTGATTGTGTCCTTGGCTTTACAGAAACTTCTCAGTTTCAGGAAGTCTCACTTATTGATTGTTGTTCTTAGTGTCTGTGCTATTGATGTTATATTTAGGAAGTGGTCACCAGTGCCAATTCATTGGAAAGTATTTCCCTCTTTCTTTTCTGTCAAGTTCAATGTGGCTGGGTTTATGTTGAGGTCTTTGATCCACTTGGATTTGAGTTTTGTGCAAGGTGATAGGCTTGGATCTATTTGCATTTTTCTATACACTACATCCCAGCTGTGCTAACATGATTTGTTAAAGATAGTATCTTTTTTTCTGTGAATATTTTTGGCCTTTTTTGTCAATGACCAGGTGTTTATTGGTTTTTGGGTTAATGTCGGGATCCTCAATTCTATTCCATTGATCCACAAGTCTGTTTTTATGCCAGTAACAGGCTGTTTTTTATTACTGTAGCTCTATAATATAGCTTGAAGTCTGGGATGGTGATACCTCCTGAGGTACTTTTGTACAGCAAAATTGTTTTGGTTATCTTGATTTCCTGTTTTTCCAAATGAAGTTGAGTATTGTTCTTTCAAGGTCTGTACAAAATTGTGTTTGGATTTTTATGAGAAGTGCATTGAGTCTGTAGATTGCTCTTGGTAGAATTGACCTTTTTACTATGTTGATCCTACCTATCCAGGAACATGAGAGATCTTTCCATTTTCTGATATCTTCTTCAATTTCTTTCTTCAGTGATTTTAAAGTTTTTCTCATACAGATCTGTTATTTCTTTTTTTTTTTTTTTTTTTTAGTGTAAAATAGATTTACTAATGGGAAGTGTAGTGATTCAGTACAGGACCTATGGTTCAATCAAAAGGAAGACAAAAGAGAAGGAAAAGTACACTAAGGAATAAATTTTCTTTCTTTTTTTCCTTTTTTGTTTCTTTCTTTCTTTTTCTTTTAGGAATAAATTTTCATATTTAAAAAGAATGGTTTTAGATTTGTGCC
>PVIH01017107.1:0-43112 GCA_004025045.1 Sigmodon hispidus
AAAAAAAAAAATTCAGAGGGAAAGATGAACACAAAGAAAATATAGGTGTAGCAATCTTATTTGTATGTCTACCCTTGATAAGCCATGCTTATCATTCTTATCCTCTATATAGTTATTGTTAACTCTTCCACATTTTAAATTCTTTTTACTGTGTTCTTTTTTTTTAATAAATACAAAATAAAGGAAAAAAAAAAAAAAAGAAACGGGTATAGCTGTGTTCCAATACTAACTGCAAAAGAACAGTCTGTGGTCTGGATTTGGTTGGTAGGCCATAGTTAAGACAAATCATTTGATAAAAAGCCATACAATATCTAGTGTTAGAATTCTATCATGGTGTTCCATAGTAGTGGCTATATTTAATTCATATAATGCGCTTCTGATGTAAATAGGGAAAAGTAAATCTAATGTTGGTAAGTTATAGAAATATTAATTGTAATCTAACTTATTTAGAATAAAAGAAATAACTAAAGAACTTTGAAATGTAAGTAGTCTGGAAAAAGAAAATATACAAATGGATGGAAAAATATTATTGGCATGTTGTATATAAATATTTACAATATCCTGGAGATTTGAGGCTTCCTATATTGGAGCAAATCACTTTATGGAATGTTGGTCAAATAACATTTTAGCCTCAGATTTTGGTGCTTTCTACTTGGTGATGATACTATGCAAATTGCACAAATCACAATGTCCCAAATTAGTTCTTCCTTCAGAAGTAATTATTCCCACCAATGTAACTATTATGAATCTGGAAATATTATAGTTAAGGAACACATTGTTCCACTTTAACTCTTATTTCTACTATCCATTCCATTCACTGTTGTAGAGCTTTACAGATATCTTCACTATTTAAAATCAGTATATATTTATTTATGACCATTTTCATACTGTGGCTCACATTTAAGCGTCTGGTACTTCAGCTCTTATTGTTTCAACAGTATCTTAGCTGGAAGCTAGACACAAGTTTCTTATCGTTCTAATTTATTCTGCACACGCTGACAGATAAAACACTGCTTTCATCAGGCCTTGCTATCTTCACTTATTGAACACAGTCTCAAACACTGACCCTGACATTTATAAGTCTCCACAAAATCTCCCCAGGCTCCAGCTCACATCTCTGTGGCCTCAACCTACCTACCCACTTTTCAATGAGGTTATTAACTTCATTTTTTTTTTTTTTACCTCAAATGCTTAGCTTGTAGAATTGATTGTATAGTCCATGCCTCTCTTCTCTCTGCCTTTCATAGGAGGATGGAACAAGTCAAGCAGAAGCCTGCCCTCTAAATCTTTCTCACTCCTTAAACTTCAAATGACCTGATTTGCAATTAATTGCTTTTAGTGTTTATGTCCTATTGGTTGGGTGGGAGCAAATAATCTCATTTCCCTAAAAAAAATGCAAGCTCCTTGGTGTCAATATCCCGATCCTTTCACAACACTTGAGACTCTTTCTGTGTGGCCTCCTCAATTCAGTCTCAAATGAATGAGTAGCTGAATTAAAAAGTCTGACATGCTAGACAATACAGATATGCCCATTCTATATACTTTGCTAATTTAGTTATTGCATCATAATTACTACATTCACTAAAGGAAAACATTTTCTTTCATTTTATTTTGCCTGTGACCATATGATGTCAGTCATAAAAACAGTGAGACATTGACAAATTAATCATTCAGAGTTCTGGAATAAACTATGAATATCAATATAAGAAAACATTGCTTTCTTTTCAAGAACAAAAGATATTACACTCCATCTCATCCCCCATAAGGATATAGGCAAGGAAAAGAAATCTTCACAGACTGGAATAATAAATGCAAGAAGTTCTTTTTGTTTTTATGCAAGTTGTTATCTTGAAGTTAAGTACACACAAACCAGTTACTATAATGCAACTTTGTTCTCCCAGATTTCCTAAAATGTGTGCGATTCCTGGGGCAAAGTGAGCAGTGTGGGGGCTGTACCAGGATTAGAAAGTTTTACTTAAAAACTAGGGGAGCAAGAGCCACCAAACAGGAAGCCAACAAAGAAACATTCAAAAGTCAAAAGAAAGTAGTATTTAAGAAGCCAAAGACAGCTTCCCTTATTGCAGAGGAAGTGGTTTAAGTGTAGTAGATATTAAGAAGTACTCACTCAAACCAGAAAAGAACAAAGTCTATGGGATTTGGAAATGATAAGTTGATTAATGATCATCATAAAAAATAGTTTCTGTATAGACAATGTGTATAAACAGCAAGATGTCCTTGTTCATACTTTTGCTCTTGTGCCCCTAACATTCTGTGCACAGTTATTAGGGTCATGGACTGACAGGAAGGGGAAGGAATTATCTTTCAAAGAAGACAATGTGAGCCCAGTTCTGTAGCGCTTTTAGGTTTTTTTAGTCTCAAAGGAAGGAAGTGAATCATTCAAGTTTGTACAGCTTTTAAGAGTGGAGTTTTGAATTATGAAGCCAATTCACATGTGTCCTTCTCTCATTATTGTCTTATTTAGGGTTACTATTGCTGTGATGGAACTCCATGGCTGAAAGCAACTTGGGAAGAAAAGGGTTTATTTGGATTATGATTTCATATCACTATTTGTCACTGGAAAAAAGTCAACACAGAAACTGAAGCAGGGCAGGAATGTGTGAGCAGGAGCTGATGCAGAGAACATGAAGGAATGGTTTGCTCCTCAAGGCTTTCTCAGCCTGCCTTCTTATAGAACCAAGGACCACCAGACCAAGATTTCACTATACATAATGAGTCAGGATATCCCATATCAAGAACTAATTAAGAAGATGTTCTACTAAAAGAAAGGGAAACAAAAAAGTGGGTATCTTAGTAGAGGGAGCCACTGTGGGGTTAGAAAGAAACCTGGTGCTAAGGAAACCTACAAGATGTCCCTGGCTAGGATTCCAAGCAATAGTAGAGGGGGTGCCTAAACAGGATTTCCCCTATAATCAAATGAATGACCAACCTAATTGTCATTATAGAACCTTCATCCTGAAATGGATAGAGGCAGGAGCAGAGATCCATAGCTAAGCACCAAGTCAAGCTCCTTGTTCAGCTGAAGAGAAAGAGGGGAGAGAATATTGGAGCAAAGTTATCAGGATTATGAGGAGGAGACTCACATAGAAGGCTGACTGGAGCTATTAGGAGCTCACAGACTCTGAAATAATTACTGAGGAACATTCATGGATAGGAACTGAACCCTCCAAAGGTAGATGACAGTCAAATGGCAGGGACAGTATGTGGAGACTCTTGCAGTAGGATCGCAGTATGTTCCTGGTACATGAACTGACATCTTGGAGTCCATTCCCTACACCTAACTCAGCATTGATAGTGGGATGAGGGACTTGGACCTACCTCAACTAGATATGTCAGACTGAACTGAGCTACCATGGGACTACTTGTCCTCCTTGGGGAATGGAGTAGGGGAAGGCTGAGAGGGACTGGAAGGGACTGGAAGGAGGAAAGGAAAGGGGAGCAGTAGTAGATATGAAAAAAAAACTTGTTTAAATAAAAAATGGCAAAAGGAAAAGAAAATGTTCTACAAGCCTACATATAGGCCAGTCTATGTAGACATTTTTTCAACTAAGGTTCCCTACTTTTGGATGACTCCAGCACTGTCAAGGTGACACAGAACCAAGCAGCACAATCCTACCCAACATTTCTTCTGGTGGTAATTCTATAAAATATACCTTTCATATTCTGAGAATTTATCTCTGAGTAGTATTTGTGTGTGGTTATATATTAAAATTGAAATAATTCTACATTTGGACCCAACCTTTCCTTTTCCACATAGAAGTGTGACTATGTAAGGAAAGCTCACCTTGCATTTGTACAGAATTGGAACTAAAGCTTGAATATCTCAACTTCCAAACTCATCTATGCCTCTGACCTTTAGTAACTGTGCAGAACCAGGAACAGATATGAATTCACACTTGGTTTAAAGGAAGAGTTATGAGTGAATGACAAGGCTTTGAGTTACTCATTTTTTTTGGAAAAAATTACAGTGGGAAGGATGACCATTAGTTCAATACAGCTATATTCAGAGTCATAATTTATCTAACATCTATGATGGAGATGAGACTGAAAAATCAGATCAGAATTGTGTGACTGTGAGTAACTAAAGATCAAACAACTAAGGAAGGCCATCACTTGCACAGTTGAAGGTTGTCTCAAGGAGTGGACAAGCCCCTGTAGTACACACACATACACACACACACACACACACACACACACACACACACACACACACGGTGGAAATGTTCTCTATATGATGTAAATAAAGTAACTGGTTTGGCCTATGTGGAGCGTAGTAGAAGTGGGTGGAGGATCAGAGGACAGGCAGGTAGAAGGAGAGTAGAGTTAGTCAGTCTCCATCTGACCCCCCGAGGAAGAATCATGTAAGGAATCCAGGTGAGCCGTGGGCTGGGACACATGGCAGACAGATTAATAGAAATGGGTTGATTTAAGATGAAAGAGCTAGCTAGTAATGTGCTTGAGACATGGGCCAAACAGTATGAAGGTAATATGTGTCTGATTTATTTCATTGGGGAAAAAAGTCGCCGTGAGCCAGGTTCCAAACCTCGGGCCCAAATGGGCCCAGGAAACTTTCTGCAACACACATACACATATCACCCATTCTTAAGAGCTAAGGAAAGATCCGCCCCTTTAGAGAACTCCTAACTCTTGTCTATTCTCAGGTAAATGAATGTGCCTGTACCATAAACTTTCAGTGTTTAATCTGTATGCTTGCTAGAACCCGTTCCCATACCTGGGAGGAATTCTGTACTTTTAATTTTTAAAAAGATATGCATTTTCACTATTGGTATGAGACTGTCTGTGTTGTCCAACTCATTGCTCAAGACACAAAGGACCAGAACATCACATCAACTCATGGGATATCACAGACAACATCCCCCAGGAAAAGATACCCAGAAGTTATTCAAGGATGGAATCCTAAATGTCACTGTGTCCATAATATCAGTAATAGAGTAAAATTTATATTTTAAATAACATTTCTTAAAAGAACCATGTAAAAATAGATTATTTTTGAACAGAGTTTTCTTTTCAGATTAAAAATAAATCTTTTTTTTTAGTGTTAAAAACCAGGATTTATTGTCAAGTCTATAAAACCAGGAATTCTGTCATATATCTCCAGACTTTTCTATCATAATTAAGAAAATAATACAAATAAAAGAGTAAAATACATCTTTATAGGTTAAAAAGGTAGATGCATATTCAATTACATACTAAGATACATTTCTAGTATACATATTAACTACTGACAGATTGGTTAAGTAAAAAAATAAAATATCTAAACATTTTCTATTTTGTGCATAGCTATAAATCCTGATTTTTATTTTCTATAATATCCAGCACATAGTTAAACACAAATGTAAAAACTTTTCACCACACACTTCTTCAGGATTTTATGTTTTGTAGCAGTGCAGACAGTCTCACTTCATATACTGCAAGTATTGAGTAAATATATATGCAATTTAAAAGCTAGTACCAATTATGATCAGGGTCATAGATTGTCTCTGCAATATTAGGAATATCACCACTCAATTCTAGGAAAGCTATCCAGCTATATTACCTCTTATGCATGGACAAATATGTTGTATACAAACAAGAATTATGAATCATATTGATTGTTAAGATGTCAAGTAAAGCACTATAAATCATCATTATTTAGAAACACACAAAATACTTAGTTATATCATTATGGGTGTCATAACCAAAACCTACACCCGATTTTCTTCTATCTATCAACTAGGGAAGAACTCAACAGTTAAGTGTACATTCCACAGAACAAAATTTCAAAAGCTAAGTTTTCTGGTGTTTTGCAGAATAGGGCAAAACTGTTCCTATCTGTTCTGTTTTGCATGCCAAGCTCAATATCACAGCAAAATGCACCAAGGTAGTGTTCAGGGAGAAACATGATAGAAGCTGGACAAGTGTAACTCAAATGGACTCTGTACAGCCTCCCACCTCTTGCCTGCCGTCCAGGCCCACAGCCATCCTGAGCTCCAGGGACATCCTGCTGAATGCTCCAAGGAACTAACTGGCACCTGCGCCATTTGTGTGTCTTCCACCTACAGGAGAGGAAAAAATTCTCAGTGAGAAGAAGAAGCAGAAATGGTGGAAAAATCACAGAGATGATGCAATGCTGACAAAAAGGAGGCAACTTATCTATGTGAAATTCTAAGTTGAATTTAGCTACTCACTAATCCCTTCTAAAGGCAACATTAAATACCAAATTCTTCCTATGGCATGAGATACAAAACTATATCCCTGGCAAATTCTATAGAAATAGTTTTCATAGAGTGTGACAGAGAACGTTGGGACTTATTACTTATACTTCAAAGAGATGTCCCATCTGGCACCAAAAGTGTAGCATTTGATTAAGTAAACTCCAGTCAGGCCAAGAGATTTTTCTATAGTGCACTTTGGATGATCACTGCAAAGGTAATGACAATTGAAATTATAATATCTCAAACAAAACAAATTCCAAAAATCAATATGTTGGGCAAATAGTCAATAATATTTATAGTGTAAACACATAGTAATGGCATTTGTCACCTCTGAATTAATGATCCATGTATTAAGATGTCAAATTTAGCACTAATCTACACTTAAGTTATCATGTAGGAACATACATTTCATTAACTAATGTCATAGTAGATAGTGTTTCATTTGTTGTCAGGAGTGAAATTATACATTTCAGCAAGGATCAATAAGAATAATGGCAAGGAGGCCATGTTTCTGTAATAAAAATGTCAGGTTACGTGTAGTTTCAATGACTTCAACTTTCCTGAAGTTACTAATTGACTTGCATTGCAGAGGAACAATGTCACTTCCTGAGCCTTGGTGCTCACAGTTAGGAGAAACAAGTGCTCTTTAAGACAAGGGAAATAGTCCTAGTTTTTCCCTTGTGACAAGAATTCCCCTCCTAAGGAATACGTGTCATAATTATTAACTGTTTCTCACATTTCTTATAGTTTATATCAATATATGGCATTCTTTCCACCTACCAGAGCTACCTACATAGTTGAGAAACTGATATATATATTTGATTTAGGAGAGGTAATTTCAGAAGTGGAATTTTCTTAAGTGCAGGTGAGGAATGGTTGCTTCAGTGGTGAGCAGCCTACTGAGCTGGTGGAAGGAGGATTGGCTTAAAAGACATGATTAGGAATTATCCAGTACACCATCTGCTTCCTTTTTCCTTTTACCTGTAGCTGTGACACGTGGGAGGGGCCTCACAGGCCTTCTCTTCATACAAAGGGTCTGAGCAGTCCCGGCCTCCATTGGCTGGCAGCTGAATGATGACCCGATATCGAGACTGCTTCCTGGTTCCAGTGTCCCCTGAAATAAAGCAAGGTTTCAACCTCTGCACATTGCACTGATAAAGAATCTCTCAACAGCAGTTGGTGTTGAAGAAATTACCCTTCTCCCAGGGGCATGTGCTGTGACATGTCAGAATGGGGAACCTTATTTCATCTAATCATTTACTAATTATCTCACATACCACTTATATTTAAAGACAAATCAGTTTATATTTTAAAATGTAAGAATGAAGAAAAACAGTTTTATAGTAAATCAGTCCTTCTACTGTGCAGTTACAAAGTAATCATTCTTTCATGTTTTTCTGTCCTCTAGAGAAATATGACACATCTAATTAAATCCTTTCCCTTACTGTAAGTTTATTTTTATGCCATCTCATGTAGCTGTGTTTGCCACATGGGACACATACAGTTGACATGAGTATTCCTTAGGAGCCTATATTCAATGTTATAATGCCATTTCTTTGCTATTCTCTTAATTTGAAACTCATAACTTATAAATTATTCCAGCTATTTATTATTCACACTAAGAAGCCCAAGAGCTTCAATTCAGGCGACACTCTGAGAGTCATGCCCTATGTAGAAAAACAAAAGAAGTTTCCTAGAGAAAGACTCTTTTTAGGGAAGTGTCAAAAATAGCACAATTACTGTAAGTACATAACTCAAATGATTTCTAAAAACATGTGGGGGGAGGGCTTTACCTTCAAGAAAGCTAACAGTCTGACAGAATGAGTTTATTATGAGTAAAGGATGTTCAGATTTGCTTTTTAGATTGTAAGAGTTTACTAGCTCTGATTAACTATATTTCAACTTTTAGTACACATCTCTTTTAAGGCTGAGTAGCTACATGGTACAATTTCATTTAGAAAATAATTCTCCTGAAGCTAGGAAGCTTCTGCAAAGCCAAGGACACTGTCAATAGGACAAAATTACAGCCTACAGAATGGGAAAAGATTTTCACCAACCCTACAAGTGATAGATATATAGCTCTAAGATATATAAAGAGCTCGAGAGTCTAGAGCCCAAAACCTTGAATAACCCAATCAAAAGATGGGGTACAGATCTGAAAAGGGAATTCTCAGCAGAGGAACTATGAATGGCTGAAAGGCACCTGAAAAAGTGCTCTTCATCTTTAGCCATCAGAGAAATGCAAATCAAAACAACTTTGAGATACCACCTAACACTTGTTAGATTGGCTAAGATAAAAGACACAGATGACAGCCTATGTTGGAGAGGATGTGGAGCAAGGGGAACACTACTCCATTGTTGATGGGAGTGTAAGTTTATTCAGCCACGTTGGAACGCAATATGGCAGTTTCTCAGAAAACTGAGAATCAATCTCCCCAAGGACCCAGCAATACCACTTCTGGGTGTATCCACAGAATTGCCACAAAATTGCCCACACATACAAAGGGTGTATACCCTAAAGAGGCACATTCACACTCCAAAGGTATTAGCTCAACTATGTTCATAGCAGCATCATTTGTAATAGCAAGAACCTGGAAACAACCTAGATGTCCCTCAACTGAAGAATGGATTAACAAACTGTGGTACATCTACACAGTGGAATACTACTCAGCAGTAAAAAAAAATGATATCCTAAAATTCACAGGCAAATGGATGGATTTGGAGAATATCCTCTTGAGCGAGGAGGTATCACAAACTCAGAAAGATAAGCAGGGGAGGTACTCACTCATTAGTGGTCTCTAAACAAATAAAAAAGCAAAAAGCAAAGCATGCCCAAGCTGCAAACCATAACAACTGAACAGCTTGGGACCAGAAACACCGTGGACTGACCCTTCGGATCCCACTCCAACTGTAGGAAGACCTGACTCACTCTTGATGGAGGGGGGACAAAACTGGATTTGTCAGGACTGGAAACTGAAGTAAGCATTATTGGGTCAGTGGGACCATAGGACTGTCTGCTGCCTGCCCAGGGAGGGGAAGGGGAGTTGTAGAGAAGAAAAAATGACCTGATGTGGCAAGAGGGGGAAGGGACCTTGAATAAGGATATACAGGGATAGAAAGCATGACTTCTTTGTTAATAATAATAATAATAATAATAATAATAATAAAATATAAAGAAAAAAAGAAAATAATTCTGTAGAGAATTATGTCAACAGATAATATATCTGATGCATTTAAATTATTTTGCAAGGTTATTACATATTTCCCAGGAACAGTGGGATCTTTATAGAGTTTGCAACTTTTAACAACTGAAGTTCACCCAGAAAGGAAACAAAACATTTCAAAACTTATTGTGGTTCTAAGATATGGGAAATGTTCCTATATCAGAAACCCTTTTTGGGAGCTGAAGATGTCCCTTAACACATTGGTGGGCAAACAATGGCAGCCATGCTTAAAGATGACTCTTGAGCCAGACAGAAGAGCTGATCAGGTACCAGTGATTCCTGAATGAATTTGCTGGATAGACCCGTTAAAAACATCAATAATAACAGCAGACACATGAGTCCAAATCCAGAACTACTAAGTCAAAATTTCTGATAGCAGAGTTTAACAGTCTGTTTTAAGAACCTTGTTGGAGCTTGTGATGAATAGTCATGAAAAGGAAGAGTCAGGACTGATTGAATAGATAACTATGTGCACCTTTTCCCAGTTGTTGTAAATTGCTAGAATTATTCCCGTTGTGTGTAAATCATGTTTGAAACTTCAGTAATTATGTTAACAAAAAATTGGAATACTATAGTTAATGGAGTAGGGAATTGGAGACTAGAATTGCTGGCACCTAGAAATTGAAGTATTTGGGAATACTTCTGGGAACTTTTTTTATAACTATCAATTTAAATATTGATTCTGGATTTCCCATTTTTTAATGGTTTATCTGGTGAATGTCTAAGAAATGGCAGCAGAAATTTAATGTTACTAATGCTTCTCTATTTATTATATTGTTGAAATGACTTCTAGTTTCAAGCCCAAGTGATAAATGTCTGTAACAATTCAGAGCTAGAAACATTTACATTTCTCTTGATGCTCTTCACAATCCATTATGCTTCTGTTTTTCATTTTGGTCAATAGATTCTCAAAGCTAATTTTCTTCTTCATTAAAGGAGTACACATCAATTTTGATTTTCTCATTGCTATTTCTCTTGGTTTCCCTTCATAACCTCCACATTCGCTACTTAGTTCCACCATTCTATTATTTTAAATATTTATTTTTAGCACCTGCATAGGATCAAAAATGAATATTTTTAATAGAATATGTAAACTCAATAAATGTCCGATCATTTGGTTATCATTTGAGGAAGTCACTTGCTAACCTTTCTTGATTTGCATAAGAACACAGAATTTAGGTCAAAGGGCTGGGGATTGGAGTGAGCAATGAGCTCAGTATCAATGATACCTTATAAGCTGAAGTTCCTAAGCATTAATTGTTTAGATGTCACTTGGCATTGTCAAAGATATTCTAAATCATGTGTTCCAATATATGCCTTTTTTGAACATACCCATTATTTGAAACACAAGTATGTAGTATTCTTGTATCATTCAATTAAAATTATATGCATGTATGCTATAAATCAAAGACTATAGGTGTTTTTCTTTTTTAATTGACTTACAGTGCTAGTCCATTTATTCTTATACTAATTTTAAAATCTTTACCTTATTATCCATAAGACAAAAGCTGTGTCCTGATTACAGCACTCCAAAGCTGTAGCACTCAGGGACAAAATTTAATGGTATTGTACAGGGAGTATCAGGACATCCTTGTTTCTTCTCTGACCTTAGTTAAGAATTTGCTTGTGTGTTCACTTTAGGACTCAATTGGGGTATGGACCTGTAGCTACAAAATCCATGGGGGGCGGGTAAAAAAGGATTATATTATTATTCATAAATAACTTTTGGTTGTAAATCTGGAATTTGATAGCTTTAAGTGTATATTTATGCCCAGTTTATTAAATGTGTTTGAAAATACATATAGAATGCCCATAGATCTCTGTGAACATCCACAAAATTGCCCACACATACAAAGTGCTTTACAAATACTTAACGAAAGAAAATATATGTGTAGTAATCTTATTTGCATTTCCACCCTTGATAAGCCATACTTATGATTATTATCCTCTGTATAGTTATTGTTAACTCTTCGGCATTTTTTTTTAAATTCTTTTTACTGTTTTTAATGATAAATACAAAAAAAATAAAATAAAATAAAAAAAATACTTAACAAATAAGAAAACAGTTATTTTGTACCCATTCAAATGGTTTATTATAATGTTTGTATCTATTTCCTAAAATAAGTACTGGGTCCTAAGCCTGTACATTGAGGATAAAAATTTGTTTTTTTGGGAAAATAATGAGAAGGCAACTTTAAAGGCTCCTGTGTGCTATAGTTTTACTCAGAAATATCTATGTAAGACATAATAAGAAAATGTAATTATAAAAAAAGTAGGTGGTTTTGTAAGGTACACAAACTAAGAAAGTACATAATTTATAAAATTTCCAGCATTTTTTTTAATCTCAAGACATTCAAGGTATACTTTGTCAAAAAAAAAATACTTGTGGAAGGAATTAATTCTTGTTAAAATTTTCAAAATATGAGTGGCTGATTAGAGTAGCAAAATGTGCATCAGTATAAGAGATGATGATGCAAGAAGCAAAATAGAAAGGTAATCTTTAGATCATTAGTAATTCTAGTATATGGTTGATTCAGGGGCTGACGAGAGAATATTATTCCTTAAACTTTCTTTCTAGCCCTCAATGCAAACAGTGTGGAAAAAAAGGTAGCAAACAGAACTTGAACATTTAAATTCATTATCTGATCATGAGAACTTACTTCTTATAAATTAGTGTAACAAGTTCTATCCAGAAATAATTTATATTTAATGTGTCATTTTTTCAAAATTCATGAAATTTTTTTTGAAATGTAACAAATTTGAAATGTAACAAATGGGTTTGAGTGCAAACCCATTTGAGGACCAAACTATCCACAACTTAATAACAATCTTTCTTGACATTCATTCTTTTTCAAAGTGTATTATGGGAGAAAAATGAATATTTCATATGTCTCATTTTTATTCTTTCTTGAACCTCATTTATTTTATGCAATATTTGCTATAATTTTACCCCTAAACTAATTTTTAGAAGGAAAATAGTTCCAAGCTCTAATAAATACAAAACTCATAAAATTTAGGATTTACCTGACTTTTTTAATTAAACAAAGAAATACTTAGTGCCTGAATTAATTATTTTTCTTCATGTTTCTATTTAAACACAAATCTTTGTTTAGGATTTTTAGTCATATGCTTAAATCAGTGCAATTTCAATAGCATATGTATTAGATCATATCTAATATGAATTATTAGATGGAAAAGTAAGCCTCATGCTATTGTTTCATTTTTCTCATGACAGCAAAAGGTTACTTTTGTAATTTCACAGCCCCCCCCCTCCACCTTGCTCAGTTACAAAAGTCAACAGGGAAGCAGAAAAAGGTTCTTGGAGAGCACAAAGCATCCTGTACGATTATTCTTCTTCCACCCCAGTCCTTTTACATCTTTAGCACCCAATTATAATTATTACTGTTAAATCTAAGAACAAAGCTTTCTGGCTTTTGAAAAAATTTTCTAAGGGACTCAGCATACAGCTTTCTCTTGAAGTGGGTAGAGCTGGTTTGCTGACCAGCTGTGAGAACCTTTGCCAGCCAAGTAGGACTCTTCCTGCCTACATCTGCCATCACCAAAGAGTCTCATATTTCCATGTCAGCAGGATTCTGAGCTGGTGTTCTTGCACAGTGATATCACTCTCACCTCAGATACAAGCAAGAACTGTCATCTAGTGGCCACTTGAGTTTTAATATGACCAAGTGATCAATCTAACTAAACCCATTACACCTCACATTAGATCAACTGAGCACCCAAGTGTTCCTTCATTACCACTCTGATCCACAGCTCTCTCTATACATAACCTAATACATTTCTCATTCTTCTCCTTCTAGTTACACATTCACTTGGAACAACCAATCTTTCATCTTCAGTTTCTTCATTGAAATTTTCTGCACTTTCTTTAACAGATGCTGCTTAGCTCCATTATCCATTTCTACTTTTTCTCTTTCCTTCTACCTTTAAAAATCTCCAACTCTTCTGAACTTCTATCATTAATGTCACTGTCTACCTACCTTGGAGCAGTAACCTCAATGAGCTTCACTAAATAGTCACCTTGACCTGTCTCTCCTTGTAACCCTCCCCTTCCACCTCTTACCACTTTCACTTCTTTGATAAAACAAGCTTATTCACTTCTAGACACTGCATTCAAAATTATTACACCTCTACTCACATCATGTTCTTCTGTCTTATCTTACCTTATGTAGTTATTCAGTCTTCTGTTAAGACCTTGGTGTTATAACCAGCAGTACTTGCTTTTCTTTCATTTTTAAATATTTCATATACTGAGTTTTCTCTAACTTGACAATTCATCTAAATTTTTTATCTTCTTAAAATTCTTCAGATTCAATAGGGGCTGAAGTGCACTTTTCCTAGCACTCTGTCATTATCTATTGTTGCCTTTAAGACATTATTTCCACCCCAATGCAATCACTATTATTATAAGTTTTCATAACTGTTTTGGTTGTTCTAACTCTCTCTTCTTATCTTGCACTGCCTTGGAGCACTCTTGTCTTTGCTCAAAGAGAATTATTATTTTTTTTTACTTTTTGCATGTCTAGGTTGCTGAATATGAATTAAGTTATATTAGCAGTGTGTTGAGGCATGTCTTTATAAGTGCAAGGCTAAATGAGAATTTGATATTGCCTAGGCATTTTATTATAGATTATTAGTTTGACTATTTTGTCATTTTCAAAAGTTGTTACCTCTCTTCTTTATTTGTTTTTATTTCATTGATCCTTATACTCAGTGATGATGTTTATTTATACAAATTAAGAGATTAAAAAAATTCCTCATCCATCTCATACCTCAGCTTGTTGATTGCTGATAACTTATATTTGGAATCAAGCTTGACACACTGTAGTAATTGGAAAAGATTATATAGTGAAAGATGAATGACTGCTTTTAATGAAGTATTGAAAATAATAAGCCTCTTGGGAAATTGTGAATTAATAATTTTCAGTTCAAATTTTCTAAGAAAGTTTTATTTTATTGTGATCTAAATACTTCCCTTGGAATTTTGTCAGAAAGATTGTTCCCAATATACCAAACTAAAGCATATGCCACATAGTGAGCACATGCAAATGTGCTGTGCTTATCTTATAAGAGCTTGTAATTATTATAGACTAAACTAGAACCTGAGCTTAATCCAAACAAAACACAAGGTTCCAAATGTAATGTGATATGATATAATACAATACATAGTCTTTATCATTGAAGGGATAAGCAGTACCAAATACTTCAGAGATCAGAAAGTGTATAGGAAAGTATGTCATTTGATAATGACCAAAGCAATAACAGCAATATTTCATGTGGCTTTTAGGAAAATAAATAAGATCTTAAAAATCTATTTTAAAAATCGGAAAATGACATTGCTTTCTAGAAAACTAATGTCACTAACGTTTTTCTGATTTTTGCAGTTAAATTCATGTTTAATAAACAGTTACCACTTTTATAAAAGCTTTGTAAACACTGGGGTCTTGCTCATTTGGTAGAATAGCTATAGGTTTAGAATTCAACAGCACAGTAACAAAGGTAGCATGGTGTTATATATCTGCAATCTCAGCTCTTGAGAGACACGGCCAGGAGTATCAGAAGTCCAGCATCATCTTCATCTATTTAGTAACTCCAAGGCCAACCTGGGCTGAGAGAGACTCTGTCTCAAAAAACAATCAAAGAAACCCATGGGAGTTGCCCTTTCTCTACCAAAGCTACTAAGAATTTTAAAAGACACTGAAATGTAAAAGTCTACTCTCTTTGCTTATAATAGAGTTTTCAAGGTTTTAGCTAAAGCAATAAGAGAATGAAAGGAGATTAAGGGGATACAAATTGAAAAAGAAGTGAAACTCTCTCTATTTGCAGATGATATGACTATATACATAAGTGATCCACAAAATTCTACCAGGGAACTTCTACAGCTGATAAACCCCTTCAGCAATGTGGCAGGATATAAGATTAACTCAAAGAAATCAGTAGGCCTCCTATACACTAAAGATAAAAGGGCTGAAAAAGAAATAAGGGAAACATCACCCTTTATAATAGCTGCAAATAGCACCAAATACCTTGGAGTAACTATAACCAAAGAAGTAACAGATCTATTTGACAAAAACCTTAAATCAATGAAGAAAGAAATTGAAGAGGATATTAGAAAAGGGAAAGATCTCCCATGTTCTTGGATAGCTAGGATCAACATAGTAAAAATGGTAATTCTACTAAAAGAAATCTACAGATTCAATGCAATTACCATAAAAAATCCCAGCACAATTTTTTACAGACATTGAAAGAACAACACTCAATTTCCTTTGGAATAACAGAAAAGCCAGGATTGCCAAAATAATTTTGCTCAACAAAAGAAACTCAAGAGGCATCACCACCCCGACTTCAAGTTATGCTATATACCTACAGTAATAAAAACAATCTGTTACTGACATAAAATCAGACTTGTGGATCAATGGGATTGAATTGAAGTTCCTGACATTAACTCAAGAACCTATGAACACCTGATCTTTGGCAAAGAGGTCCAAAATATTCATTAGAAAAAAAATAGTATCTTAAGCAAATGGTGTTGGCATAGCTAGATGGTAGTGTGTAGAAAAATGCAAATAGATTCAAACCTATCACCCTGCACTAAACTCAAATCCAAGTGGATCAAAGACTTCCACATAAACCCAGCCACACTAAACTTGATAGAAAAGAAAGTGGGAAATACCCTCCAACACATTGGCACAGGTGACCATTTCCTAAACATAACACCAGTAGCACAGACACTAAGAACAACAATCAATAAGTAGGACTTCCTGAAACTGAGAAGTTTCTGTAAGGCCAAGAACACAGTCAATAAGACAAACAACAGCATACAGAATGGGAAAAGATTTTCACCAATGCTATAAGTGACAGAGGACTGATCTCTAAAATATATAGAGAACTCAAGAAACTAGAGCCCAAACTTTGAATAACCCAATCAAAAAATAAGGTTCAGAATTAAAAAGGGACTACTCAGCAGAAGAATTACGAATGGCTAAAAGGCACTTGAAAAAGTGCTCAACATCTTTAGCCATCAGAGAAATGCAAATCAAAACAACTTTGAGATACCACCTGACACCTATCAGATTAGCTAAGATAAAAGACACAGATAACAGCCTATGATGGATAGGTTTCAGAGCAAGGGGAACACTCCTCCATTGTTGGTGGTTGTGCAAGCTTGTACAACCAGCCACTCTGGAATGCAGTATGGTGGTTTCTCAGAAAACTGGGAGTCAATCTCTCCAAGGATCCAGCAATACCCTAAAGACGCACTTTTGCATTTCAAAGGCATTAGCTCAACTATGTTCATAGCAGCATTATTCGTAATAGCAAGAACCTGGAAACAACCTAGATGCCCCTCAACTGAAAAATGGATTAACAAACTGTGGTACATCTACACAATGGAGTACCACTCAGCAGTAAGAAAAAAATGATATCCTAAAATTTGGCAAATGGATGGATTTGGAGAATATCCTCCTGAGCAAGGTATCTCAAACCCAGAAAGATAAGCAGGGGATGTACTCATTCATTAGTGGACTCTAAACAAAAAAGCAAAAAGCAAAGCATGCCCAAGCTGCAAACCACAACCACTGAACACCTTGGGATCTGAAAGGCCTTGGACCAGCATCATGGATTCCATTCCCCCCAGAGGAACACCTGACTCAGTCTTGATGTTGGGGTGAGGAAAAACGATCTGTCAGGAGTGGATGCTGAACTAAGACACCTTGGGACCTTGAGGCCTCCTGCCCTTTCTGGGGAGGAGATAAGGAGATGGGGAGAAGAGTGAGTGACTGGGAGGGATGGAAGGGAGAAGGGAGTTTGAACAAAGGGATATATGGATTAAAAAATATGACTTTATTCATAATTAAAAAGAAAAAAGAAATATAAAAGTCTCTTCTTGTTATGTTAGTATGTTTGTTTAATAAAATATTTTAAAAGTATGCTATAAAACATGAAAAAAATATTCCAGATGTGGTGGCATGCACCTCTAATCCCAGAGACTGACACATTGAGGAAAGAAGATTTCAAGTACCATGGCTGCCTGCTCTACAGAATTAGATCCTGTCTCATAAACAAAAACTTATGCTTCAGCTATACACAATGATTATCATAAAAACAATCAATTAAGACATTCAAAACACTGAGTGGTTTAAAATAAATTTAGCAAACTAAAATAATCATTAAACTAGAAATTAATTCTTTTTTGGTGATAAATATTTAATAAAAATAATGTGGAATATCAGAGAACAGATTCATTTCTCCATCCTTTTTTTTTTTCCCTTAGGACTATAGCTACAAAAATTCTTTTTTTTTAATTTTGTATTTATCAAGAAAAGCAGTAAATTGTATTTAAAATGCTGATAAGTTAACAATAACTATAAAGAAAATAAAAATCATAAGCATGACTTATCAAGGGTGATAATGCAAATAATTGCTACACATAAAATTATTTTGTGTTCAGCTTTCCCTCTGGATTTTTTTTCTATCCCTGTATATCCCCATTCAAGGTCCCTTCCCCTTCCCACCACATCAGGTCATTTTTTTCTTCTCCACAACTCCTCATCCCCTCCCTGGGCAGGCTGCAGACAGTCAGTCCCATGGTCCCACTGATCCAATAATGCTTAGTTCAGTCTCCACTCCTGGCAAATCCAGTTTTGTCCCTCCTCCCTCAAGAGTGAGTCAGGTGTTCCTATAGGTGTAGTGGAATGCGAAGGGTCAGTCCACGGTGTTTCTGATCTTAAGCTGTTTAGTAGCTGTGGTTTCCAGCTTGGGCATGCTTGGCTTTTTTCTTGTTAGTTTGTTTAGAGACTACTAATGAGTGAGTACATCCCCTACTTATCTTTCTGAGTTTGTGATACCTCCTCACTCAAGAGGATATTCTCCAAATCCATCCATTTGCCTGCAAATTTTAGGATATCATTTTTTCTTACTGCTGAGTAGTATTCCATTGTGTAGATGTACCACAGTTTGTTAATCCATTCTTCAGTTGAGGGACATCTAGGTCATTTCCAGGTTCTTGCTATTACAAATAATGCTGCTATGAACATAGTTGAGCTAATACCTTTGGAGTGTGACTGTGCATCTTTAGGGTATACACCCAGAAGTTGTATTGCTGGGTCCTTGGGGAGATTGATTCTCAATTTTCTGAGAAACTGCCATATTGCAATAAGGAAAGCATAAAGACGATGTATAGGCTGAGAAAGCAAAGGAGAAAATTGGAGATGATGTCTGTCACACTAGAGAAAAATTGCTGTTATTGTGTAAGCTACATGGAAAGTGTGAAAATTTCTCTCCATGGGAATGCTAAAAGACCATGTACTGAAAGGTAAGGAGAGATTCATTAGTGGACTGACCATGATAACAAAAAAAAAGCCTTTGCAAGTCACAAAAGCAAAACTGAACCTGTAAGGAAGCAAATACTCATCTTGGAAATGCCTCATAGCACATTAAATGTTGGCATCGAGTCAACTCAGCCATTTTTCTCTTTGCTTTATTCCCATCCTTGAACCACATAATTGAATCTGTAGCAAACCTGGTCTCAGGCTATTTCTTGCCTATAAGTAGGTTATAAGAACCATGTGTACTGAGGTCACTGGAAACTCTCTTAAAAATTCACAAGACCCATATACATTCTTTCAGGATTAATGATAAAAGTAAGATGTATTAATAAAATCTAGAATCATTTTAATTTGAAGCATATAATAAAAATTCAAGGTATATTTTGGCATAAAATTACTGCCTTCCAGGTACTGTATTGCAGTATTATTTCCAGGGAAAAACTCAAATGATTTGACATTCATGAAAAGTCAGGACAAGGCCCTGTGTAAGAATCACAAAGACTGCTCATTCAGAAGTCAAATGCCCTTGGCAAATGGCTAAAGTCAAATGGGTAAAAAGCATTTTGAATCTATATTCCATACCTTCTCTGCATGAAGAGGGACATGGTGTCCAGTCACTGTATGGGGTCATGATACAATCTTTTCTACAAGGAAGCAAGCAAGGCCTCACTGTTTCAGGCCGAAGAGTTTCAGGACACCTAGAATAAAAGAAAATTATTCAGCCTTAAACAATTCACAAAGCCAAATGCCTTAATTTCCTCTCTGTTTTTATTGCTGTATGAGTCACAGCCACCAGCCTCTATTACTTAGCTCCCATAGCTGCTTTTAACAAGCATCTTTCAAATAGTTAATTCTCTCCAATTATATTTGGATAAGACTACACACTCAAGTATGTATACTTAATGACACTCAGGTTATCTAGAAATATAACTATTATATCCTCCTCATTTGAATAGTCTCTCCACTAGAAAATAAGTATTTTCTAATATGCATGATAAAATTTTGTAGGAATTAAAATTGTCAACATTAGAACAAAAATTTCTGTATCTGTAGCTAATTATTTTATAATAATCGAACAAAATATTGTGACAGATGTTTCTTAATTATTATTATTATTTGTATCACATATATGAATGCAGTATGTGAATATTATATATGTATGTATGGACATGTGACTATGATTGATTGTTGGTTCTGGGATTGAACATGGGTCATCAAGCTTGCTTCCTGTCTTCTTTCCTTCCTTCCTTTCTTATTTCATTTTCTTCTTTTCATTCTCTGTTAATTTTTTTGAGACAGGATTTCACTGTATAGCCTTGGCTGGGCTGGGACTCACTATGAGGACTAGGCTGGCCTCAAACTCACAGAGATTCACCTGACACTGCTTCCTGAGTGCTGAGGTTAAGCTGTTTGCTATCATTCTAAGTTTCATAGTAGTCATTTCTAAAGAAGTAAACAGTGAGTAATAATGATTAACACTATTTGTTTCTAACAATTTCTTCATAGCATCTTGCTGACACTTTATTTTTGACATATCCTACAGTTATTTGCCTACATGTCCTTTCTCATACATAAACATAATGCTCTTTTCTAATGTAAAAATGTGTTCTCTTTATTGGTTTACTTGGAAGTCAATTTTTAAAAATATTTAATATTTAACATATCAAATAACAAAAATTGTCTTGTTTAGTTGGGGATAAACTTGGCTTTTCTTAATTTTTGTGACTTTTCAAAATGTTGGCAGAAAATATTTAAGGTATGACTCACAGAAATTGATGTCTTTTATGATTTATATTTTTCTAAGCCTGGAATTATAAATTAACTTAAAAACATGTTATGACAAAATACAACACATAATCTAAGGAATTCTTTTGGGATTATGGAGCTACTGGTCAGTAATTATTATTGAAAGCAATTTTTTTCAGTGAGGCATTTTATAACTTTAACAATGGGAGGTCATTACTCAATTGCATGCTCTTCAAATCTGCAGCCTCAAATAAATCAATTTAATTTACAATGTTATCACTGACCCTCTATATATTCTTTTAGTTTGGGAATCGCCACAGCAAGATACTGGACTAACTGTGGAGAATAAAATTACCAACAACAAAATCATTAAGTAAACACATAAAGATAAATTATATAGCCTAGATTTATCCAATAAAATGAATTCTGACTTCCTTTGGTGAGGCAATTGTTTTAGTCAACATGTTTCTTTCCCTGGAACTGTGTGTATTTAGCATTTGTGGTATAAATCAGAGAATTGATTCCCTCCTCCTCCCAATCTTATTCAAGGTCAAATTAAACAGATGTGATAGGAGTTGAAGTTTGTTACTTGGAAGGGTAGATAAGGTCAATAACATTGATTTTGCCATCGCTCGGTAATCTATTTTATTAAGAAGAGTTTAAAACAAGGCTTCTATTTGCATTTTTGTTTCAAATTACTTGCATTGGAAAGCATTCATTGAATTTAACCTAGCATTTAGGAAGAAAGACAATAACATTTTCCTTTGAACTCACTATACTTGATTTAATTTTCTACAATTTTAAGGGCAAAGGAAACTCCCAATTTAACAAATCAATGGGCATATTCAAATCTTTGAAAAACAGCTGTAGTGGCATAGTACATTTTTGCTGGATTACTATGGTGGTCTGCTGTGAGGCATCACGATACCATTCTTATTGAATGATTGCATAACACTGGATCCAGTGGCTCTTTCATGCAGAGATCCTTTCACATGTATACACTTCACACCAGAACAGTATTTCATTTTGTTGAAGTTGCAACCTTTGAAAGGCCACTGTATGTCAAACAGATAGATAAAGCCTTTTGCAAATCAGTGTTATATTGTTCATTTTGTCTGTTCCAGTGAGAGCTTCTGTCTCTGTTCTCATCCCAGCAAAAATCAGACTCTGCCAGACTTGGGACTTCCCCTTCTGCTGCTGCTAGCACCATTGAATTTTAATACATCACAAATTAATTTCCTGAGTCAGATTAATAACAACCTTAGTGTAATTCCCATTTCCACACTGGTTTGAGGTTACCATATCAAATGTGCAGAATGGTCTCGCAATTTATGCAGATCTTTTTGGCACTTACTTTCTAATATATTTTCAAATTTAAAATGATACTATGTAACTATACTATAGACCTAAATGTTTTTAATATGTGGAATGCTAGCTAGATAAAAGTGCGTAATGGGATTCGTACTTATTTCCATATGTGAGATAGGTTATTTCATCCCCTTGGAAAATGTCACAGATTAAAACCAAGAATCGTGCATCTGGAAAAGGCATGATGGGGATGCAGAGGAGGAGAGATGGGAGGAACAGAGTGACCCAAATGCTTTTTATACATCCATATAAATTTAAAAGAGCTAAAATAACTGATTAAAAAAGCAAAAGAAATATCTTACATGCTTAAAACTGTGATTTTGTAATGTTCATTGAATGACTACATTGGACTATTTTTCATTATATAATCCTTTCAATTAGCTTTGAAAATCAGAGCTATCTGCAGATAATTTGGGAAACACAAGGCCACAGTTGCACCTATGCAAAACATGTGGGTTTTGCTGTCCATGGTCCATATAGCTAAAGATATTTAAATAACTAAAAGTTATTCTGTTTCAAGTAATAAATAAAATGTTTCCATTCAAACAAATATACACTTTTTTAAAAAGAAAATTTATTAATTTTTCTCTAAGAATAGATTTTTTTTCTTAATGACATTTCTTGGTTTTGCTTATAACTGTCACAGTTTTGTTTTGTTTTGTTTTGTTTGTCCTTCTCACTAGCAAATTGTTTCCATTGTTATTATCATCTTCTTAGCCCATAAGAAACTGATGTGTTTTTTACTCTATCGTTACTGCCATCTAATCTCAAGGCTCTCTGTTGTAAGTGGGTGGTTACTCATTTTACCACTGAAAAAAATATGTTTGGCTTTATTACTAGTGGCTTAGTATTTTCTGGGAGAAATAGAAGGTTTATCATGGTTGGTTTCTAGTCAATTAAATAGATCGTCAGCCTCCAAGCCTGGGGATATACAGGAGATCATGGATGACCTCCTCTGCTAGGACTTTGTATACTGTCATTATTGATCAAACAAGCCCAGAGCAAGACTTCTTTCTCTACGTAAATAGCTTAATAAAAGCAGATTGTGCTATAAGAGAAGTGAAAGTAGGGACCAGGTAGAAAGGTTTCTACAGGATTTATATGTCCAGATACAAGATTCAGAAGTAGTTATAGTTTTATCACCAACAGAAACTGAAAACAAACAAATCTTCTCTTGGAGACCGGAATGACAAGCATCAAATGACTCCATTTAATGAAGCAAGCAAAGCCCAAGCCAATCCTCTGTATGGCTGACCACAGGATTTACTGTTGACATTCTAAAAACCTTACTTCTTGGGTCCCACTTGGCCCACGTTGACGCGCACACAGATGACTTTTCGTGTTTGCATGCCCACAGAACATGAGGCCTCCCCATTCCATGTTGCAGTCGTATTGAACGATGACACTGATGTGTCCTCTATACATTGACCCCAGGGACCAGTTTGCCAGTGGTACACAGTGCAAGGATGCTCATTGCAGCTGCGCATCTCTTGCAAAGCACTGCTGTTGGGGCAGCGGACTCCACCTACAAAAATGGACAATAACAGATTACACAGAGCCAGAGGAATGTCATTGTTCTCCGTTGATGCTGAACACTTACTGAGCACATAACATGCTCCTAGCACAATACAAAAGAGGCAAATTGTTCATTATCTAGCTTAAAATATAAAGCATACAATATACATACTAAATACTGAAGATAATTTAGGACCTTATAGAGAAGCCATTGTTCTTCAGAGAAGCCCAACATCAAATGAATGGAAGCCCACAGTATTGTTCACCACAAGCATCAGGCAATGCCACACTGTGATGAATACATCTGAATATGTTTTCAGTTGCCATCTTTTAAATTAAAACTCTTAATCCAGGGTTTTAAATAAAGCTTACTTTAATGTATTAGAGCTTACAGTAATTGCAAGCAAGGATCGTAAAATTGAATAAAAATTTAGGATCTTCTCGAGTATTATTGAGAAAGCAACGGAATACTGACGTGTTCAAATCTATTATGTTATTGGCTGTGCAATGCACTATCATTTTATGTGTTTCAAATAAAATGAAAAGGTTTCACATTAAATTATAACAATATTTTCTGCTTAACTCCAATTTTTGTGTGCTTATGGAATCAGTTTTCTATTACTTAATCTCATACTTTTTTTTGTATAATGCATTTGCAAAACCTACAGGAAAAGATAGCTTCAAACTTCTCTATTCATAGTCCAGATCTTTTCAGTCTGCTTGAACTCATTCACATCAAAGCTTGTGTTCTTTACAGAATCTTCATTTGTGATATCAATGATGTTGGTGATATCAAGTATTTCATTTTTTATTAAAAATATTACATTCATTGATTCATTTGTGTGCATTTATGTACATATTAGGTGGCATATGCACAGGCCTTGGTGTATGTGGAGGTCAAATGTACAGCTGAGGAAGTCAGTTCTTTCTTTTCAGGATATGGGTCCCAGACTGAACTCAGGTCATCAAGCTTGGGGACAAGTACCTATACTCACTGAGCCATCTTTACCAGCCTAATACATTACAAAGACTTGTTTCAAGATCTTGAGAGATGGCTCAGCCATTAGGAGCATATAACTGCAGTTTGGTTCTCAGTCCCCATATCACGCAGGCCATACTCCCTATAACTCCAGGTCCAGGGAAGCTGGTGCCTCAAGACTATACTCACATGCAAATATTCTGCCCCAGGATATAGATATAAGAACAAAAATATTGCCTCAGGTAATTGATAGAATTTTCTTTCAGGTTAACAATGCCTGTCTTTGATTTTGATGCTGCTACATTCTTTTGTTTGTTTGTTTGTTTCCAGTCCTTGGAGAAGGAGTCTAGGAATTTCACATGCTAGGAAAGTCTTCTAGCACAGAGAAACTTCCCCAGTCCTGTTGAATTTTTAATTGCACCAAAAAATGTATTAAAAGTTTTAAACAAAAAAACTGGTATTTCTTTCCTTCCTTAAATGATTTTTAGCTGATTTCTATTATTTCCTTTTTGGATATGTGGGACTGTTATTTCTAGCCAGAACCACAATGCTTCACTGTCACTCTAAGCCATAGCAACTATGCTATAACTTTTTCATTAGTTGTTGCATTTCAGATATGCATTCAAGGTACAAAGTAATAATGCTGAAGATGTTAAATTGTAAGATAGACGTGTCTTTAATTGGTGGACTATGATGTGAATGTTAACACTCTGAAATCATTTTTGTTCCAACCCCATTGTGTGAATTTCATAGGCGGGATCCTAATTTGTATTCACAACTGTCAAGTAAATAAATGTATAAATCCAAGCGTCTGAAATTATGTGAGCAGTATATTAATAAGATATATGGGAAGATCATTTATCTTATCCGATTGTGGGGGTGGGTGAGGGAAAGATGTATTGTTAAAAGCACAGGTTATCTACACAATGGAGTACTACTCAGCAGTAAGAAAAAATGATATCCTAAAATTTGCAGGCAAATGGATGAATTTGGAGAATATCCTCCTGAGCGAGGTATTACAAACCCAGAAGGATAAGCAGGGGATATACTCACTCATTAGTGGATCTTAAGCAAAAACATTCTTTTTTTCATTGAAAGATGATGGGTGAATAAAGTGATTTAAAACACACACATACACAAAACAAAACAAAAGAAAACTTCTGGTTTGTCTGTAGAAGGATTGCTTAGCATAAATGTGTGGTGGCCATAGTGTATCTGTGGGTATTAGCTGTGACCTACTGTGCTTTCTTTATCTGTTGCTGAGGCTAAACTGGCTTGAGAAACTTTAGATTTTATTTTTTATGTTTCATGTATTTTAGAGAAAAGAGAAGTTTTATTAATGTATGGGTTTTTTTGTTATCTATTCTGAATGTTTTGCTTTTTTATATAATGTTTGATACTGATTTTCAAACAACAATAAAAAAGGCACAGGTTAAAAAATTTAAGGCTCATTTCATTGATGATTTGATTCCAGTGGCAACACCAGAGTTGGTTTTCAGGGATTATAGACATTTTCAGACTTCCTTCTGAGCAGCAGCTAATCAATTGTCAGTGTGTTAATGACAATTTAGAATCATTTCTGCATTGTTGAATGTGGTTCTAACAACAGAATGACATGAACATTTTCATTAACATCCCTGCTTCATGAAGATAAGGACATCTGTCACACTTCATATCCTGTCTGTTATACAGCATGGACTTTTAGGATTTGAATACACTGAATTCTAACACAAGGTAATTGTATTGAGAGGAAATAAGTGTTACTGCCTAGAGTTCCTTCCTCCAGGTGCTAATGTATTTTATTTTAGCAAATACATACCAACTATGTGTGTGTGTTTATGTATGTATATATGTATATGTGTGTACGTGTATGGTTATATGTAATTATGTAATATGGATATATATATGTAAAACAGTTGATAAAATGTTAAATTTCTCCACCTACATCATTTTCACTATAAATTAGGTATCCTATCCAAACTGATTTTAAAACTCTAAATTGCTTTTGACACTTGGATTGACTACTTGGCTTAGGCGAAAATGATAAGAGGATAAAAAGAACTTCTACAACATCAGCATAACATGTCAAGGAACTGCAAGATAGCTTGTTAAGTTTATAGACATAAAGGCTATTTGTTTTTTCATCCTAATCCACATTAAAGCCACATCAGCAGTTTGGAACTAATGTAGGATCCTTGCCCCAATAGGCTCTAGTGTGGTTTTAATTATTGCAATACTGCAATTTTGAAAGTATGGTTTGTCCTAGTGCTAGCTCCCCTTACAGCTGGTGTCCGGGAGAAGAGTCTGTATGTACCAGGAGATAGGGAGTGTAAGGAGGAGTCCCATAGAGATGGCAGACTGGGGCTCTGGAGAGTACACTGAGTCAAGAACAGTCCCTGGGGAACCATAGGACAAAGAGCTAGGCCCTTCAAGAGTAGGCAACTGTTAATTAGCATGGGCAGTATGTAGAGCCTCAAGAGGGGCTAGCACCTTGGAGCCCATTTTCTGTGGAGGAACACCTAACCCAGTCTTGATATTGAGATGAAAAAATCAGACTTGCCTGAAGTGGATGTGCCATGCTGTGCTGTGTGCCTTGGGACTTCCTGCCTTTGAGGGGATGGGATCAGGATGGAGTGTGTGGGGGGACTGAAGGCAGACTGGGAGGGATTGGAAACAAGGAAGGATGGGTGAGCCGGTGATACATGGAAAAACAACCTTTTTTTTTTCCATAAAAAAAATAGCTAGAAAAAAAAAGTATGGTTTGGTGTCATTGCTGCATCACTGTGTAGTTTGGAGAATAATTTTAAGTTAGAAAAATTGATAAATATAATTTTTAAAGTATTATTTATGAGAGAAGTTAATTTTGGACATTTGGGAATATTTCCATAGTCATGGAGAAATGATAAAATGTAAACTATGACAAAATTATTAATCAGTAAATTTTAAAATGTCTTTTTACATGTAAAAACATAGGCTTTGCACTAAAACTGTTACTTGAAAATTTTTCTCATAGTTCCAGCAACAGGGAAGACTTTACTAAACCTGAAAATCTTCCGTTATATAAATAAACCATTAGAAAGGTGGTAAGGAAGAGCTAGGATGAGTTAACAGGGGAGAAACTGAAACCAAGATATGTTATATGAAAAAATCTATTTTTAATAAAAAGAAACATTTATGTACATTTAACAGGTGCCAACTATTGGGCAAAAATGCCATATTAAAACACGATGTTCTGGGCTAGGGAGATGGCTCAGTAGATAACAGTATCTGCTGCAAACATAAGGACCTGAATTCAAAGCCCCAGAATTCATTTAAAACATGGTATATAGCTGCATGATTCAGTAAGTTCTGCAATGTGAGGCCAGGAAAAAGACTGGAGGATGACTAGCGATTGCTTAAACAAGTAAGAGAACCTCTCAAATATATAAAATAGTTGTAATGCAGAACACCTGACATCCTTTTCGGTCTCTACGTGCAAACACACTCCCACACAAGCACATGTGTGCATATATACTATAAATACAAAAAACAAAATGTGCAAAATGAAACATTTCTTTTTCTATGCACATTGCTGTTGCAGAAGCTTTGTTAGAAAGCCTAAGATGAGAGTTATGGAATTGCTGTTTCTGGCACTGATGTTTTTACAAGTTATATGATAAATTTAAAAAGACTCCAGCTTGGACTCCTAGTAACAGCTGATTCTTAGCCTGAACTAGCCATCTCCTGTGACCAGATTGGTGCCTAGCCCAATTGTCATCAGAGAAGCTTCATCCAGAAAGTGACAGAGAAAGAAGTGGGCTCACATCTAAACATCAGGCAGAATTGAAGGAATTGAACAAAAAAGGGGGAGAAAGAATTGTAGGTGCCAGAGGGTCAAAGACACCACAAAAACCCCACAGATTCATCTAACCTGGACTTATAATGGCTCACAGAGATGAAACCAACAACCAGAGCGCCTGCATGGGACTGATCTAGATATTCTGCAAATAAGTTACAGTTGTGTAGCTTGGTCCTATTATGGGTTTGCTAACAGTGGAAACAGGGGTTGTCTCTGACTCTCTAATGTGCTTTGAGAATCCTACTTCTCATACCTGGTCACCTTTCCCAGCCTTAGTAAATGAGGAAGTGCTTATTCTTACTGCAACTTGATAAGCCATGGGAGACCTGCCCTTTCCTAAACAGAAAAGGAGGAAAAGTGAATGGGGGAGTGGATATAGTGGGGGTATGAAGAGGCTGGGAGGAAAGGAGGAAGGGGAAACTGTGGTCATAATGTAAAATAAATAAAAAAGTATTAAATATATATGTATATACACACAAATGGGGTGCTTCATGGGACACCATTTGACTTAGAAATAGCTCACTACACTCAAGAATATTGTGATATGGTAAGGAAAGTAGGTCGGAGTGGTAGAGTGGCTTATATGAACATACAAATGAAAAAAATTCTATGTGGAATGTCAGAATTACGTAATTTAATAATGATTAAGAGAAGTAAAATTAATTGTGTTTTGGAGACCTCAAAATGTCTGGAAGAAGCAGGTACTGGGATGAACAAAGGAGAACTACAATTGTAAATAGCAAATTTCTGAGATGAAAAGAAAGAGAACTTTATTTAAACAAAAGAAAAGAACTGCAAATAATTCATCTAGGTATGGCCTTGGGAGTTAGTATGCTGGCATGTCAGTCAGAGTATGGAGTTCACATGAGATAGTAAATGGCTGCAAAAATAAGTGGATGGGTATACATTAGGAAAAGGTGACATTGAGTTTCTCCCATCACCTTATGTAGCAGCCCAAATCCTTTCCTGGCCGACTCTGTTTTCTTGGTGAGAAGCCCTTGCCCAGGGCATGGCAGGTGATGGGAGAACTGAATCATAAAGAGCATTAGCAGAAATAGAAAGAAGTGTTTTTGTTGTGCATCCTTCTCTGATCCTCTGAAGCAGGAGGATGCGGAAGGAGTACCATGCACTTAGACACCAAGTGCTGTTTCTATCTACACACATCCCGGATCTATGGGGCTTTGAATTTTCTAAGAAACACAGCTGCTTAGTGGCTTTAATAATCAAAATCACCAAACTGTAAACCACAAACATATTAAAATAGAACTATTACTTCTTCCAAGTTTTTCTCTGTAAAATATGAATCCAAAGGCTTCTAATTATTTGAGAAAATTGGCATAATTCTATTTCAATCTGCATCTATTCTCTGTGCATGGCAGATATGACAGAACACTGACATTTGCCTAGTGAAGTTATATCAGATCATTCTGAACTTTACAAAAAAACAAATGTCTTTTCATTTTCTCCTTTGTGAGGGTACCTGGACATCATTTTTATCTTTATAAATAAAGTTTATTGAAGATCTGCACAGGGATTTAAAAATAAAAACCACTGAAAATCTAACATTAATGTTTATATCATATTTATAATATTCAAATTCAACACATCACTACTTACATTAAATGTATGCCAGGTTCAACTATTACAGGGTTTCTTTCTTTTGGAACTTGACAACATAAATTTAGAGTAGGTTTGGGGACAAACTCTAGTATACATAATTTCATAAAGATACTTATTTAAAAATATCATACAATGATAACTTACTAAGTTCTTGATTCTATATAAGTAGAAAATGAGAAGTAAAAATCTGACCCCGAGAAGGATTCATGTCCCTTTAATGTTTATATATGTGTTTGTTCATGTGTGTGCAGATGAATGCATGTGTGCATCAGGGGTCAACAACAGGTGTTGTTTCTCAGGAACTGTCCAATTTGTGTGGGTGACACTCTCTCACACAGAGACTAGGCCCACTGATTAGCTGTTTGGCTGGCCTGTAAGCCCCAAACATCCCTTTGTTCAGCTTGCTTAGCTCTGGGATTAGTATAGCACTTCATAACAACTAGATCCTTTTCAAATGAGTATAAGGTATGGTCCTCATCCTTGAATACTAAACACTTTCCCTATGGAGTTTTCTCCAGCAACCCCTTGTCTCCACCTGGTTTAATTAAAAAGTTCTAGTCAACTTCCTTCAGTGTTCGCACCTTGACTATCTCTACGTACTTCTAATTATGACTTGATTTCCTAATGATATTTCAGCATGAATTATTCTATAGATTTTTTTTGTGTGTATTGATGATACTATGCTGTGTAGTGTTAGTTAAGATTGCATAGAAAAAAGGTATAAACTATTTTTTTCTTTTATTTTCTTATTGAGCTAACTTCATAATTGCAGCACAGAATCAACAATTATTTTCATGGACCATTTGTGAAAAGTTGATGAATGACACTCCTCACTATGAACAATTTGTGTATATTTCCTGTAAATAAGGCATCCTCCCATACATAAGTACATCCAATCCTCCTTGCGTCATCCAGATGTCCAGCTACCCCCAAATAATCCTCATAGAACAAAGTTAATTGTTTGTCTCCCTTAATTGGAAATATTTCTTTTGTTTTTTCTTACTTTAAGTAGGCAATTCTGAAGATTTGGTGTACATTATTTTTATAATTATATACCAACTTTCTGACTCATTTTTAGGGTAAAGTTCTATGTATGCATCTCTGGCTAGGTACCTCAGAAGTAATGCCATGTTGTTATTAAAGAACATTTAGGAGATGAGATTTTTGAGTCGCTCAATTACTCTTAATTTCTTGAATCACAAGATAAAGCAAGATTTATTTCTTTTAAAGTGCTGGTGCCTGGGAAGCCAGGGCAAGCTTCAGATTTTGTAGAGCTGGCGTTATAGGTTGTAAACTGCCCATTGTTGATGCTAGAAGCTGAACTGTGGTCCTTTGGAAGAGTAGCAAGTGTTTTAAACTGCTGAAGCATTTCTCAGCTCCCTTCCTCCAGCATTATATCCTGAAGATAGGATGTCCAATGGTGGGACTCCCTCTTTCACTGGAAGCAATTATTCCATGTCTGGAAATAAGCAGCCCCACACAAACAGAAGCAGTCATCTCTGGATGCTGATGGTAGTGGAGATTCACAAACTAAGAACTTTTCCAGGATCTTGTCATAGCAAGATTAATGTAAACCAAATCAGTCTGGTAAAAGATTAAATTGTATTTACCTCTTACTCTACTCCAATTATTCCCATATTTAAACCTTTATTCAAATTCATAATTAGAACAAGATGGCTAAAGGTCTAAGGTTAGGTTTCTTGCTTTTATGCCATAGCTACATTTATTAACATTTTACTATGTATTTTCTCCTTTTCTGAACATAATCTATTCAATTTAGAGGTAGTGTTTGATAAGTCAAGAAATACAATTTTACCTATGAGCTGTTCAGATTCCTTAGAGTAAGCAATCCTCTGGTCTAGAGTTCACTAACAGTTATGGTTGTGGTAAAATAGAATTGGAAACCAAGATCTGGAACTGGAAATATGGCTTAAAAGTAGAGCACAATGGCCTGGTTCAATCACCAGCACATGTGACTGACTTCCTGATACATTACAGAGACTCTACACCTATGTACTTGCCCTACATATACATTGTTTTTAAAAATTAAACAATCTTATCTCTAAATACTACATATTACCTTTATCTTTTGTTTTCCTATAAAATTATCACAGTGGTCTTCATAAAAAAAAATCCACGACACATTCCAAACTCTAATTTTTATAGAATAATAAAATACCTACTTTTAAAGAATATATTATTGATAATGACACATAATTTAAGACCATATAAATGTAATCCTCTCAAAAAAAAACCATTTTTAAACTCTCAGGATCATAACAGTCTCATTTCCAGCAAGATAAAAGATTATTTTCATATCTAGCAAATAACACGTATTAAGGTAATTTATTTTGCAGATGAATTCTCCATTATGTCTCACACATTGTACTATGTTTTGTAAATGCCATTCACAGAGATAGACAGAACTATTCACTTACCAATATTCAGTCTGCTTTGGACTTAAAATGTTGTTTGGATATATGCCCTTATGGTATACTACACCAACGTCTGTGCCTTCCAGGATGGCTGGCTTATGATGCATCTACTAGACTTAACTAAGAATAATTGAAGTCCCATGCTTTCAATTTAAATGGCTTATATGTATCAAATAATAACCACAAATTTCTGCCTTTAAAATATTTAACATCTCTCAGTGCGAGAACTGTTTCATTTATAGACATAATTTTTATGAGACCCAAGACATAAGCTGAGCTGATAGAGTTTGAGTCTGAAGGTATTCTATTCAAGCTGGAGGTGTTTTTGAGAACACAGAGAAGTAATGTCTTTTTTTCCCTAAAGTTTTCTAATTTCTTAGCAAATATATTTATAGTAGGAAATATTTGGGGGCGCTATAAAATTTGTAAAATTTCCCAAATAGTAACTTTTATATAAAATATATTACACCTGTGTATCAAATTAGATAATCTGCATAATTACTATGTAAAATAATAGCAAATATTGTTAGAAAAGGATATAATGCTGATAAAAATGCCTAAAAACATTAAAAGGCACAACTGACATAAAATGAATCAAAAGCAATGAATTTCAGTGATTAATATGTGTATATTAATTTGTATATGTGTGAAATTGTGACCTGTAATTTCTATTTATAGTAATTCAGTCCTTGTGAATAAGGAGAAGGGTCATTTAGCATGGAATGCTGCAGCCGTACACCTATGTTCCTAGAAAAGAATGTACTGCAGTGTGAAAAAATTTGACTCCAGTGCTTTCAACTACCTTCTAGAAATACAAGAGTTTGACACTGTCTCATTGAGTCACACAGAGGACAAATTAGCATTTGGAGAGCTGCTCAGAGGCAATTGCTGCCTTGTATTACTTGCAGGTGAGATGTGACAATCATTCCTTATTCACCCCATCCGTTTGAATCCTGTGCATTTGAATCCTGTGGACCAAAGACTGTACTCAAACATAAGGACAGCAGAAATGACTCATAATGTTCAGTCAAGCAACAGCCATGCTAAAATGCAAAATAAACTTTCTTTTTATGCATACATAACAATTTTATGAAACAGACTGTCAGTGGCTAAAACTAACTACTGAAATAGAAAAAAAAAAGTTTGGATTTTTAGCACTCATTTCACAATTTGTCCCATATAAACTTTGGAGTAAAAGGAACATAAAATATTAGGTGAATAACAAAAAGGAAAAATTGTCTATAAAAAATTCTTAGTCTTTCATTAGAGAAATATTAAAGGTTAATAATTAGGAATAGAATCAAACAACATGGACAGATATTAAATGTCATTCATTTCTATATTTCTGTCAGCTCATTTTCATAGAATGTCATCTTATGCAGGGTACACAAAGCAAATGGCCAATTTTCAGAAGAAATAGTCATGAGGCTGGAGACCTTACCTTCTTCACCTGCATAGGCCAGAATGGAACGCGCTCGGATCTGTTTCCCTTCTGTGGTTTTCCCAGAGCAGGTGTGTGAACAGGAGGACCATGTGGACCATGTACTGAGCACACAATCTTTAGGGCATGGAGCATCACAGGCCACAGGAATAGGAAAGATTGCATCTCTGCATAGCTGTCTGTCCACTTCTTCTCCTGAAAAATACATGGCCACCAATAGTTTATCATTATTAAGTCTGTGTAAAATGAATGATTGAAATAAGACAGATGTCTAGATAAATTAGGGTATTTTTCATTAACTCTTAACTAAAAATGAAGTGAAAAGACATGGTTGTTATGGTGAAATGTTGAAAGAATATCAGAAAAAATGCACACAAAAATAGACACATATATCTGTAAATAAATGAGGTTTCTTTAATTATTAGAGGCATAGGAATATAACTCAGCATATTAATGAAAGAATTTTTACCCTACAGTATCTTCTGATAAGTGATTTTACATTTCATAGTAATTTGCTATAAAGAGCCTCTCAGAAGTCACATCACTGAAGAAACCTACTCTCCCTCTCCAGCAACCATCAGCTGCAGAAAGCTCCTCAGCTAGGGCGCTAGGGCGGGTCTTCATGACCACCTTTCCATTTGTGCTCTTCTGATCCCGTGCAAGCCACATGCCTGCAGTTACAGCCTCTGTAGGAACCCTGAAGCCTTATGCTCCAGACACAATAGTTAGTTTTTCCTTTTTTTCCCCACAAACAAATCTCAGTATTGAGGCAGGGATTTTACAGTTTCTTTTCACTTTTATGATGGTTTGAATGAGAAAAATCCCCGATAGCCTCAGGCACAGATTGTCTTTATTATTTTTTGTTTGTTTGTTTGTTTATCTATTTATTTGTGTATTTTCATTTTACATACCAATGACTGTTCGTCCCCCTCTCTTTCTCCTGCTTCCCTCCCACCTTTCCTCCCTTCCCCCTCTACCCACAGCCACTCAGAGATGGTAAGGCCTCCCACAGGGTCTTGCATACCAAGTTAAGGTAGGACCAAGCTCCTCTCCCCTGTGGGGAGGCTGAATAAAGTATCCCTCTATAGGGAATGGGCTCCAAAGGCCAGTTCATGCACTAGGGATAAATACTAGTCCCACTGCCAGGAGCTCTACAAACTGACCAACCCACATAACTGTCTCCCACATTCAGAGGACCTAGCTCTGTCCAGTAACTGATGGAAGCTGATACAGTGATCCAAAGCTAAGCACTGGGCTGAACTCCTTGAATCCAGTTGAAAAAAGGAAGGAGGGATTGATTGTATGAGCAAAGGAGGTGGGTGGTGGATGGGTCAAGATCATGATGGGGAAACCCACTGAGACTAGATTTGAGCTAGTGGGAGCTCAAGGTCTCTTGATTAACAACTGGGCACAGACTGTCTTTATACATTAAGTTATCTTGAACACCCAATATTCATCTTTCTTAATTAGTTCCTTATAAGCAAACTTAGAATCTATAGCTGACACTGTAGAAAACTGACACCTTGTGTGTATAATGAATAAATGAATGATGCTGTATTAGGAAAACAAACATTTTAGATATGGGCTAAGTACTATATATGGATTAAAAAACTACATTTTTTTTTCAGTTGTTATGCATTCTGGCAGTCTAAGATGTTACCAAACTGTACTCAGTGGAAAGCATCATATAAATCTTCTGTTGGCTGGAAATGCAGCCGCTCTTTCATATACCTAGAATGTGCACTTACAACAGATCCTCAGGTGATTTACGCACACATAAAATCCAAGAAATACTGCACAAGGATTTATCTATGTTTGTTGTTTTCTGGTTTGAGCAGAATCAGATTTCCTCTCTAAAGGGCAGCCACATAAATTGAATTTTATACTTTGCAACTCTTGCTTTTCAAGGGGACATGCTGTAGACTTCTTTTCACAGAAAGAATATACACAGTGAAAACTGTCTTTACAAATCATTACTAGATGTCCATTTTGCCTTATGAGTATGGTATACATTCCTCTTAGCTAATGCTCAGACTAACATTCAGACATAGGCATGGATATTACTAAAAACATTTTTAAATTTAATTTTTAGTGACAAATATTGGACCTTGAGCCTTGTACAAGTTAAGTACATGCTATGATACTGAGCTATACTCCCAGATCATTTTTGTTTTTACTTTAAAGGAAATGGAGAGTTATATCAAGCTTTAGCAATTTTTCTCAAGTAGTAGAAAAAGTGAGAGGGAAGGAAACCAGCTTGCCAGTATTTTTTAACTGTATCTTGGTTAAGAAGAGCTGAAATACTGAGCAGTTGATGGATGAGATTTGTCTAAAAAGAAGTCAAGAAATTGGTACTCTTGAGTTTGCTTCTCAAAAAAATGTTTGATAGTGGCAGCTACACTCTGCCTCAGTACAGAGGTAGTGGCTAGCCTTTCTATGGTTCTATTAATATATTTAGCCCATAGTCACAGAACAACAATGAACCTGTCAGAGCTGAGAATCATTCAAATCTTTACCTTTGTTTTGATAAGAGCTATAGTCACTGTGGCTAATCTAGGGGCTGTTTTCTTCAAGCCACATCCCCAATGTCTAGGGCTAAGTCACATGTAAATCACTATTTAAAAGAAATAAATGTAAAAATGAAACAAGTGAATGGTAAAATATGTTTATGTTTTTAACCAGCAGTTTCATATCTGAAGTACTTTGTGAGACTGTGAACTGCCATTTTTCCTTTATTTTTGAGAAGTGGATTGGAAATAAGGTCACACAAGAATAGCCAAAAATAACTTTTTCCTTCATAGTCTTAGAACTTGTTAATTATGTTTGCTTTAGTTGGATAAGTATTGTTTTGCATGACACAGCTTCAGAGGTTACATAGATATAAGTGTGCATAGATAAAAAAATCACTCAGAACACATATTTCTCAATAAGATATGCAAATTTTTCTGATGAGAAATTTGGAACTGCATCTTTTTCAACTTAAGGGCCTTCCAACTAAGACACATTCAAATATTCTCTGCAGATCCTTTTGAGGCACTGCTTGTCTAAATAAATAAGCATCATCCCTTTCTATCCAGGTGGTCACATCTGATGATAACTTCTCTGGAGTATCAAGTACCAGAGTTGCTGCTCTTATGTGCACCATTTGTTTCTATTCTTTGGTTGATTTGAAGACAGTATCTTAGTGAAATTCTTGTGATGACATTAAAAACATTTTATATTCTCCTTTGTGTAGTAAATATACTTACTTTTTGACACAGATTTAACATATAATTTCAAAGAGTTGGTCGATATAACTCATTTTTTAAAGCTCCTATAAAGTTCTAGATGAATTTTAGCTTTGCAAGGTCATATTTTACAGGAAACATAAAACACAACCACAACCAAAACTCAATTTTTAATTTAGATCTTCAACATATACTTCATTTTGAAGCCTAATTTAAATGTGTCTGTTAGATTCTATGCAAGAAATTGATCTATAAAATTGAATTGGTGTGCTTATTAACTTTTGTAAACCAAGACTAAGATAGAAATGTTCAAGATGGTATCTCCCCATTTATTTTTTAATCACAGGTGTAATATTAAGATTAGTAAGTTTTCATTATTGAACAAGATTGAAAACAAGAGACATGCTTAAGTGGACAGGAAGGAAGCCCATAAGACCTCAACCCTTCACAAGGAACTACAAGTAAGTACAGAATGCTGAGTGGTAGAAACAGGCTTCCCCAGAAAGATTCTTGGAAACATACATAAAAGTAACAATATACAAACTGAGCAGATTATATATAGGAAGATATGTTTATATATGCATATATAAATGTATACATATTACAACAGCTTAAAAACAGTGGAAATGAATTGGAAAGAAAAAAGGCATATTAAAGTATTTGGAATGATGTAAATATAATCTCAAAAAGAGACAGAAAAAAGAGGCAGTTCATAATACATCTATCATTTTCATGAAATGAAACATGTATTTTGACACCTTTTGATATATCTACAAATTCTCTGTGTCAAGTATGTTTTAATGAAGATTTCAAGATGTTTCATGAAATCTCCAACTATCTATTTTATTCTACTGCACTTCCTCTCACTAGCAGAAGACTGGACCAACAACATAAAATAATCATACTAAAAATTCATGAAGTTTCCAATGGAAATAAAACAAAAGAGGAATTGAAATTCAGCATATATTTCCATCCTTTGTTAAAGCATATACTGAAAATATTACATTAATTTTATAATCTTAAATAAAATCTAAAAGAAAAACCATTGTTTGTCAAGGCTTTGAAAGTATTAAGATCAAGATTGTAAAAGCAAAACATTAAGCCCACAATTAACTATGTCTTACATATGTGATGGCATGCATGTGTTAGCACTGTTCCTTAAACACCTGCTGAATTGTTTAAAGTTATTTTTATGAGTATGGGTGTTTTGCTCCCATCTATGAGGAGGATGTATGGATAACACACAATTGTGAGTCACCATTTGGGTGCTGGAGATTGAATATAGGTACTCTGGAAGAGCAGTGCATGCCCTTAACCACTAAAGATTTCTACAGTTCTAATATGTAGGTTTTGTGGTATATATTTTGGCTTACAATAGTAGACTATCTACTCAATATTAAAATTTATCAATATAATGGAACTAAAATAGAAAACAGAAAAGAGATCTTAGACACAGTGCAAATAGGTGCAGATGTTAGTTGAAAAAGAAAATTCTGTGTTGAGTCCTTAGCATTATAACTTGAGAATTAAATTTATCTTAGCAAACCAAGACAAACTTTACAGCAACTTTATGAAATATCATTATGCAATCTTTTATGCTGTTAAAAAATTACTGTAAAAGTCATACTGACATTGTGATGATGCATATTTACATATTTATTTGATAATCAACAAAAGCTTAAAAATTAAGATAGTGAAGTCTTATATTTACATTATCATTTTTAAAGAAAATATTTCCTTATAACCTTAATTAAACTCTGCAACTCAGTGCAGAGTTGCTAGGTTCAGAATCAGCTTACGGAGGAACCTTTTAAACTGTAAATTTGCTCACCTGTACCCCAGTTATATTGTAAGAACCTTTTATTTACAGGTTTTCTTAGCTATGGGTCTTCAGATTTGGCAATGCCCTTGGTTCAGACACTGGTACTTTAGAGTTTCACAACAAATGCTTGTGAAATGAGGAGAACAGCTCTGAAATTCTCTGTCACACATTTCTTTTCTAATAAACAAACAAACCCTCCTCATTGGAGTCTGTTCCCTTCCAAAATGAGTTCAGTAGGTCCTGGCAAATTAGGCCTTAACATTTTCTCCTTCAGACAAACCTGCAGCTTTCTTCTAGATTCTATGCCCCTTCTCCTTTTCATCAGCCGTGAGAGGTCAGAGGCACATTGAACCTGCTACCTTCAGCAGTCTAAGTAGTTTGCCTAGATTTTAGAGACTTTGACTTAGGCTAAAATGGGATTTGTGACTTCAGCATTGAAAAGAAATTCAGGATAAGCCATTTTAAGAAGTAGTGTTGGAGATTTGTCAATTATTTTAGTAGAGTGAGCCTGAGGATTAGGGGAAAGGACAGCACTCAGAAGAAAAGAAGATTTACACAGAAGGAGTCTGTGAGCTTATTTCAAATAAAGTTTCCCCTCATTGTTTTCATGGTAGTCATAACAGGATTTTGATGGGGTTTGAACTACATTTTATTACTGGGTGGTTGCTGAGAGGCATGTGACAAGTCTATAGTTCATAAGATAAAAGGGTGTCCTCTATATATAGAAAAATATGTGTCTTTCTTTGCTATAAATATTTGGGAGGGTGTTAGGTAATAGCTGGGAAAGGAAATCAGGTTATATTCATTAAGGCCATAATTTCCCTTAATCCAGGCCCATTAGTACCTTGACATAGATGCCTTTGCATGAAAAGAATTTCATTCTGTTTCTTTGGCAGCACCCTTCACAGCAAATGTTAATTGGACTGGAATTTTTGCTTTTGATTTGGAGAAAACTTGAATAATGCTCTGGGATGAGGGATCTTTCCACCCTTGCTTTCTGTTTGAGCATTTATTTTAAAACATAACTATAAATTCTATCTCTCTCTCCATTGAAATCTATGTAATTCTCAAAGCTATTTGCCAGTATTAAGACCTAGAAATTATCTTTCTCGCAGAGCTGAGAACTATCCCTCCTAAGTGTTAGAATGTAAAGACAAAGTGCCTTAGTCTCTCATCTTCAGGGGATGTGGAGGTGTCTAGCTCCCTTGTGTGCTGGTATGAAAACAGGAATAACCCACAGAGCAAAGCACTGAAACCAGGAGCAGCTCATTCTGTGAGGCAGATTTTATTGATCAAGCTTGGCAGCAGGAATCCAGTCCCTTCCCATTAACCCACCCACTCTAGCACTTAAAAATGCTCTGTGTTTTGTTTTTGCCAGTTTGATTTCAGCCTCTTCCCACTGTTACTGTATAAAATACATTATGTGATATTGGAACAATTTTTACTTGACAACTTCTTTATGTAATTCATGACATAAAAATATCTCTAGCTTCGTTTTATCCAATTATATATTTACCTGTTGACATTTAAATATCTTTAACCAACCTAATTTCTTCGAATATTACTTTAAGTGGTTTATCTTCCATCTGTTTTTTGTTCTAAGCTTCCCACAATAATATCTTCATTGTCATCTTTCTTAATTTTGTTATCATTTCAAATCCCTAGCCAAGTTTTCATTTCTTCAAGACGACAGGAAACAGAGTCATGAGTTTCTGAATCCAGGGCTCCCATTCACCTGCTGACATTAACATCTTGATCTAGGCTTCAGTGTAATCAAGACCTTCATCATTCTTTTTGAAAGTTGGAGTCTATCCTAATCAAGTGTAATATATAACATGAATCACGGATAAATGAATGCTGAGGCTTAAATGGAATATAAGCATAATTTTCTTGTTTGAACTTAAGTCACCTATGATGTCGTTTGGTCTCATAGTAAGGAAGATAAAACAATCATAGGTGACCTTTCTAAGAGCTCCTGTGTTAGGGTGAAGAAAAGGCATGCTTCTGATCTAAGTGTGGACATGCTGGCACCTTGACTTTGCTACTGTTCTGTAGATTTTTAATGCATGTTTTCTATGTATTTCACTTACTGGAAGATTGAAAGCCTATGTCTTTTATGTGTTTTCTTCATTTCTATTAACTGAAGTTAATGCTTAATTTTTGTCTTTTCCTACTGTGTCTTGTGTCTTAATGAATGTTACAGACCCCAAGACTTTATTTTTACTGACTAAAATGTATCCTGTCTCAGGTTTACAGGAAACATTCTCAAGCCAAGCCTATAGAAAATGTTAAAAAAAAAACTTTACTTCTGACAAAATTTGGGATTATTTTTATTTTTGAATATTCATATTAATTTCATATTTTCAAATTTTATTTTAGTTTTTCAGATTATAATATTATGAAGTCATTTCTTTCTTCCTCCTTTTCTCCATATCTTCCAATAACTCATCTCGTTCTTTTTGAAATTCATAGCTTCTTTTACTTAAATTATATATATATATATATATATATATATATATATATATACACACACACACATATGTGTGTATCTATATAAACCCACTCTGGAATGCAGTATGGTGGTTTCTCAGAAAACTGGGAATCAATATCCTCAAGGATCCAGCAATATCAGTCTTAGGCATATACCTTAAAGATGTACATTTGCACCCCTAAAACATTAGCTCAAGTATGTTCATAGCAGCATTATTTGTAATAGCAAGAACCTGGAAACAACCTAGATGCCCCTTAAATGAAGAATAGATTAATAAACTGTGGTACTTCTACATAATAAAGTACTACTCAGCAGTAAGAAAAAATGATATTCTAAAATTCGCAGGCAAATGGATGGATTTGGAGAATATCCTCCTGAGCAAGGTATCACAAACCCAAAAAGAGAAGCAGGGAATGTACCCACTCATTAGTGGACTTATAAAAATAAGAGATGTCATTGTATACAAGATCTCAAGGCTATAACACAGCTAAATGACACAGTGCCTCACTCCTGTATTGATGACCTCTGGCAGGGGTGTGGGTGAGGAAGGTCTCATTTTGTTTAAGGGGCTGGTCACAGGGTGTTTAATTATGCTCCAGTAAATAAATGAGCATCATGAAAAAAAGAAAAACTTAGTTTTCCAAACCTGAAATAGAAGCAAATAATTATATTTATACTATTGTTATATGTATATCTATATATATTAAACTGTTTTTTTTAAAAAAAAATATAAACCTAAGCACCTAGCACAACATCCACCATACAATTGGAAAATCTTGTTAGGTGCAATTGTATTGTGTCTATGCTGTAATCGCACCATGCCTATTTCATGACCATCAGAGGAGGAGATGACATCCCAGCTTACCACTGTGGGGATAAATACATCTGTTCCTAGCTCCATTGTGTTCAAATCAACTTAGGCTAATGTGGTAATAATATTTTCCTACTTACAAGTAGACTTGTATAAAAGTATCCTATTGGTAGATACCATTGGACCCAGCATAAGCTTGATAATTTGGTGAGTTTTCATTGTTAGCTTTGCAAAATAATAAAATGATAAGTAAATTAAGAAATGCTAATTTGTTGCACAATTACTAAATGTTATAATCATTTTATAAAATGATTTGGAAGTGTGGTATTTGGCTGTCTATCTATCCACCTACCTACCTACCTACCTACCTACCTATCTATTTATTATTCAGTGCTCAGGACATAACCACTAAGCTTCTGAGCTCATGCCCTATCAGTCTTACATTGCCTGAAAGTCATGCTATAGGTTAGAATAATTAGCTCACAGTGATCAACAGAAGCATTACAACACTAGCTAGCTATAATGTTCCATAGCCAACTGTCTATGGACCAAATAATTAACATGGGATTTTAATAACTGGACATGAAATAGCTGTGTAGAACTATAGTCAGTTATCATACTCTCTGGGGATGTCCTCCAGATAAAAAAAAAATCAGTTTATTTTTTGACTTGCTCCAATTTGGCTAGACTGAATACATGACAAAAATTATAGCCCTAAATATGAGAAGTAATATATTATGGGCATCTTTAAGAGAAATCAATACAATCACCAAACCAGTGATATTTGTTATAGTCTATTTGTTTAATAAAGCTATCTTTATTTTTTTTATTTTTTTTTCCCTTTATTTTGTATTTATTAAAAAAAAAAACACACAGTAAAAAGAATTTAAAATGTGGAAGAGTTAACAATAACTATATAGAGGATAAGAATGATAAGCATGGCTTATCAAGGGTAGACATACAAATAAGATTGCTACACCTATATTTTCTTTGTGTTCATCTTTCCCTCTGAATTTTT